>JAIUZE010072137.1:0-20625 GCA_022085475.1 Heliosperma pusillum | reverse complement strand
TCAGAGCGCCGCGTTTCCGGTAACGTGCTTTCGCGATTGGTCGAAGAGCCCCCCACCGAACCCGCGCCAAGATCGTCCGCGGTGGTTCGGGTCGAGTATGACCTTTATTTGAAGGTTGTTAATGACGTCAAGAATGTCTTGATTTGGTTAATCTCACCCAAACTCAAACTCCAATTGATATCACTCGATGCATATGCGATATTCACAAGGATCACGTCAATGTTTTCGCAAGCCCCTCAAATTCTTCAATATGAGGCGGCTACGAAATTCTTTGACACCAAGCTTCAAAGGGGCCAAAAGGTTGGCCCAGACGTGCTCAAAATGGTTGAGCACGCGGACACCTTAGAGCATCTAGGGTGCAAAATTCCAAAGCAATTGGTGGTGGGTAAGATCCTTCATTCACTCACACCTAAGTTCACCCAATTTAGGGTGAACTATAACATGAAAGGCATGGAAAACAGTTTCCATTAACTCCATGCACTCCTCACCCAAGCGGAGAGGGACATGGAGGCTAGTGGGAGTGAACCCAAGGATGTTCTTTCCATGAAAATGAAGAACATGAACCTTGGGGTGAGAAAGGACAAGGGAAAGGGTAATAGTAATCTTTTCAAGGAAATCCGGGGCCAGGGAAGGTACAAGGTCTTATAAGCCCCAAGCCCAAAGTCAAACCAACCGGGAGGCGGATTGCTATCTTGTAATGGCAAAGGGCATTGGAAACGCAATTGCCCCAAGTACTTGAAAGACAAGAAAGACGGTTGTGTGACAACGTCAGGTAAAATTCTTTCATCACTCTATATGATAGATATTAACTTTGCTAGTACATCTTCTTGGGTAATTGATACCGGTTGTGGTTCTCACCTTTGTAATCATGTACAGGGGCTGAGGGACGTGCAAGCACTAGCCAAGGGTGACGTGGACCTACGCATGGGAAATGGAGCTAAGGTAGCCGCAGTTTCCGTGGGCACCTACGTTCTTCTTTTGCCTAATGGTTTAGAGTTGTATTTAAATAATTGCTATTATGTACCAACTCTTACCAAGAACATTATCTCCATTTACGTGTTAGACATGGAAGGTTTTTCTTTGCATTTACGAACAACTGTTGACTTTTTCACTTAATGAAAATGGTTTATGGCGGAGGCAATTTCTATTGGAGGTTAATATGTTTAGATAGGCAAAGAGGTCTATCATGTAGAAAACAAGAAGCTCAAAACAGGTGAACCTAATCAATCATACCTTTGGCATTGTCGTTTAGGGCACATAAACGAACGACGCATAAAGAGACTTGTTGCATCCAAAGTACTCAAACCGTTCGATTACGAATCTTATGGCGTATGCGAATCTTGTCTTCTAGGCAAGATGACTCGTGCTCCTTTTACGAGAAAAGGGACACGAGCAAGTGAAGTATTAGGACTTATACATACGGATGTATGCGGTCCAATGACTATCCAAGGTAGAGGTGGTTATCACTACTTCATTACTTTTATCGACGACTTGAGTAGATATGGATATGTCTACTTGATGAGGCATAAAAGTGATGCTTTTGAAAAATTCAAAGAATTTCAAAATGAAGTAGAAAACCAATTGAATAAAAAGATTAAAACCCTACGATCCGATCGTGGTGGTGAATACTTGAACTATGAATTTGATTCACACCTAAAAGATTGTGGTATAGTATCACAATGGACTCCTCCTGGAACACCTCAATTAAACGGTGTATCCGAAAGGAGAAATCGAACTTTATTAGATATGGTTCGATCTATGATGAGTCTAACAGAGCTTCCTGATTATTTTTGGGCTTTTGCTATCTTATCTGCAATATTTTCACTAAATCGAAGCCCGACTAAAGCGGCAAACAAGACTCATTATGAGATATGGACAGGAAAAGTCCCTTATTTGTCGATTATGAGAATTTGGGGATGCGAGGCTTTTGTTAAGAATAAGTTTGACGATAAACTCGCACCCAAATCTGACAAATGTCTTTTTGTAGGATATCCAAAGGAATCACGTGCTTATTACTTCTACAATAAGCACGAATACAAAGTGTTTGTGTCTCGTGATGCAGTCTTTTTAGAAAAATGATTTTATTTCTAAAAGACAGAGTGGGAAAAAATTTGAACTTGATGAAGTCCAAGAGCCACAAACCGAAAAGGACGACAAGGAAAACGTTCCCTCTTCGTCTGGTACGGTCATTATGCCTTCGGAACCTAGGAGGTCAAGCAGAATTAGTCATCAACCTGATAGATACCTTGGTATTATAGAGGAAGTTGATGACTATAATGTTTTACTTTTTGAAAGTAATGAACCTACTACCTACAAAGCAGCCATTTCTAGTCCCGACTCAAAGCTATGGCTAGGAGGCATGCAATCCGAAATGGATTCTATGTACGACAATCAAGTATGGGACTTGGTTGATTTACCTAAGGAGGTAAGACCTCTTCAGTGTAAGTGGATCTATAAGATCAAAAGTGGCATAGATAAACATAATGATGTTTAAAAAGCTAGATTGGTGGCAAAAGGTTTCACCCAAGTTCATGGTCTTCACTATGACGAGACCTTCGCCCCAGTCGCCATGCTTCGATCCATAAGGATTATCTTAGCGGTTGCCGCATTTCATAATTATGAGATTTGGCAAATGGATGTCAAAACCGCCTTCTTGAATGGGATTCTAGAAGAGGAAGTGTACATGACACAACCTGAAGGTTTTGTGGATCCATCAAACCCTAAGAAGGTATGCAAACTTAAGAGATCCATCTATGGTCTTAAGCAAGCATCCAGGAGTTGGAATCATCGTTTCGATCATGTAATTAAACAAAATGGTTTCACTCAAAGTGTCGAGGAACCGTGTTTATACATGAAGTTTAGTGGGAGTAAAGTAACTTTTCTAGTCTTGTATGTAGATGACATACTACTCATTGGGAATGATATTCCAATGCTCACTTCTGTAAAGGAGTGGCTAGGAATACATTTCCAAATGAAAGACTTAGGAGAGGCCCAGCGCATCTTAGGTATCCGGATCTATAGGGATAGATCTAAAAGGATACTAGCATTAAGTCAAGAAACTTATATTGATAAGATTCTTGATCGGTTCAACATGAAAGACTCTAAGAGAGGCTTTATTCCTATGGGAAGTGGGATCACCTTGAGCAAGTCAGAGTGCCCTACGAAACCCGAGGAGATTGAACGCATGAAATTGATCCCTTACGCATCAGCTGTTGGATCAATCATGTATGCTATGATGTGCACTCGTCCCGACGTTGCATATGCTTTGAGCATGACAAGTCGTTACCAAGCAAATCCAGGTGAGAGTCACTGGATAGCCGTAAAGAACATCCTTAAGTACTTAAGAAGGACCAAGGATTCGTTCTTAGTGTTTGGAGGCGAGACTGAGTTACGTGTAAAGGGTTACACAGATGCCAGTTTCCAAACAGATAGGGATGATATGAAATCCCAATCCGGCTACGTTTATATGATGAATGGAGGAGCTGTTTGCTGGAAGAGTTTCAAGCAAAGCGTTACAGCGGATTCTACAACAGAAGCAGAGTACCTTGCAGCGTCTGAAGCTGCAAAGGAAGCTGTGTGGATTCGGTAATTTTTGGAAGGACTAACAATAGTCCCTACTGCCAAAGATCCTATCACAATTTACTGTGATAACAATGGGGCTATTTTTCAGGCAAAAGAGCCCAAGTCTAGTAACAAGTCTAGACATGTACTTAGGAAATATCATGTAATTAGAGATTACGTGGACAGAAAGGAAATTGACATTTGTAAGGTTGGGACAGATGACAACATTGCTGATTCTTTAACCAAGCCTTTATCAAAGGCTAAGCATGATGGTCATGTCGTCACAATGGGATTGAGACGTGTGCCAGAATTCCTTTAGATTATGTAATATGTAATAATTGAATGTTGTATTAATTATTTCATATATGATAATGGCATTCATTGTTCGAGTTTTATTTTAAACTCTTTTATTTAGTTTGACTAAATTTAATACTTTGTTTATCCGAATAGATTGTTGGACCCTATTCAAGTGAATAGGACGAACTTAGTATTTTGTCCCTAGTCACTCAATGAGGTGACGTCTCGAAATGACTAGATTGTAAGTCGATCGATGGTTGGTTCAGCACCATGGGGTCATGGAGATGACTGGTCGTTTACATAGACAGACTGTATGACACTCTGTCGGACAGTGACATTGTAGAGACCCTTAAATCAATTATTTGATGCCTGGTCGTGGCAGGGTCTTCTATCTTATTCCTATAAGTCGATTCTTTTGACTGGCGACCGTCTATCTGAGTCGGTGCAGTTTTCGATTGGTTTTGGTTGATGTTCTAGGTCGTGCCGTAAAAGGAGGCCGATGGACTTCTTCTGGATCATGGTGATCTGCATCATACAGAGTAGATGGATCAACAGGAATTGTCCACCCACGTTGGGTACAAACATCTTTAGGCCACTCGAGGAGAAGTTACTGTAAATGCGTGGCCACGCTCGGAAAGAGATCTATGATAGATTTTCCGGTCAGACAGTTACTCTCCCTATCGAGAAAACCACTCTAGATATTGTCAATCGCAAGTGCGACCTGAAAGACACCTTGCGTTGAGTGAGAGATGTGATAAAGAGACAAGAGAATTTGTGACGCACACTTATGTCAGACAAGTGAGAGATTGTTGGAGTAGGTGTCCTCCACAATACTGCGCCACATAATAAATCTTATTAAGGAATATAATTGGGATATTTATTGACTATATATATGATTAGTCAGTTGATTAACGTAAATCAATAACGGTTGGCTGACTAGAGTTTGACGTTATTGTCGTTTGACGGCGGTGATCAACTGATCCCTTTCGGTCACACCTAAAGGATGAAATCCAAATAGTAACTAATTATTTGTATACGATACAGTTAATTAGTACATTACATATATTCGATATGTACGAGAGTTAATTGTTAGAAATTGAGTTAAGAACTCAAATTCGATTAAACTTATTTTTCAATTATGCGATAATTGACTAATAAATTTATATCTTATTTTAATACGATTAAATAAGATTTAACTTAGTAATTAATCGTTAAATTACTAAATTAGTTGAGGTTTTGAGATAGAGGTAATTAGTTAATTATATTTACAAAGAGTTGTAAAATAAATTAACTAAGCATTGAGGGACCCATTATATATTGATATAATGGTAAAATATTACTTAAAATGTTAAGTACATATTATTTATTTAATTGAGTCATAAAAATGTTATATGATCAAATTAACACTTAATTATACAAGATAATTAACCATATGATCAATAAGTTTTTGTGAGACAAATATCAAAAATCAAAATGGACCAAACTAGGCCATTATGGCCGGTTATGTTGCTAGTTTCATGGTGATGATTGTTGTTCTTATTTACACTATTAAGTCACCAAGTGAAAGTGACATAACATGTAGAATATAATCATCACTTATACTACAAAACTCCACCCTTATGCATGTGATTAAAATAACCAAAAATGAGAGCCTTGTGATGCTCATTTGGACCGGCCATATTGCCTTTATAAGGGTAATATGGTTGTTCATTTCATTTGTTCATTTTTATTCTTGTTTTTCATACTTCTCTCAAAAACTCATCTTCTCTCTAAAAACTCTCAAATACTAATATTTACTAAGTATTACTAGTGTAGTAATATATTCTAATATGAGTAGTATAATATCTATCTTATTATCTAGTTAATAATAAGAGTACATTATTTGGGTTCATCTTGGTGCAACTTAGAGGAGATCTTCTAGTTTGGAGATTGCTTGTGTTCATCCATATTATTAGCTCAAGAACAAGAAGAAGGAGTTCTTGTTGTGCCCTTATATTTTCCATATCAATGTGAGGAAATTTCTTCTCTTATATAAATGTCTTTATATTTGCATGTATTTTACATAGATCATTAAATACTCAATTAACAAGTAATTTAGCAACTAATTAGAGGAGTCTAATTAAGTTCTATGGACTTTCACAAAGCCCCCAATTTCGTTACTTTGACAGACTTCGCTAGTTATAGGATTCCCTCTCCCTGTGGATTCGATACCCGACTGCCTCTACTGCATTTTGTGGAGACCGTTAGGTTTTATCTTTGATAGGGTTGCGATATCCTTATCAAATTTTGGCGCCGTTGCCGGGGAGACGGTGTAATGTTATAGCTTTCTTTAGTTTGTCTTTGGTCTCAAGGAATTTATTTTTTGAGACTGTTCTCATATTTTAGTTAGTGTTTAGTATTTGCAGGTATAAATCCTAAAAGAGGACCATTTGAACCTGCCGCTGCTGTAATTTCTCTGCAGGATGTCTAAGATTGCGAGTCATTCTGAGCCCAGTGCTGAGACTCTACCTAGGGGAACTACTCTCCCTCTTGCTGATGAGGGTACCTTCACAATACATCCGTCTTACTACAGTTTTGTGGAGCGGAATTTATTCGGGGGTATGGTAAATAAAGACCCAGCTAGGCATGTTGAGATATTTACAGACTATTGTTTCGCCATTCCTGTAGTTGCTGGTGTGACACATGACAAGGTAAAGGAATTCCTTTTTCCTTTTTCCTTGACTGATGACGCTAAGGATTGGTGGAGAGAGTTAGATAGGAAGGCTGCTGGGGTTAAAGATTGGATTTCGTTAGCTCTAGCCTTCTATAGACGATATTTTCCTCCTCTGCAAACCAATGTGCTGCGCCGCCAGATCACGAATTTTACTCAATCTACTACTGAAGATTTGAGTGTAGCATGGGCCAGGTTCAAGAAGCTAGTTCGCTCAGTTCCGCATCACGGGTTTGAGCAATGGTTTTTGTGCAACCAATTTTACAATGGGTTGCTTTATGAGCAAAGAATGGTTTTGGATGCTGCTGCACGAGGGAGATTCCAGGCTAATGTGGAGGATGATGAAGGGTGGCAACTTATTGAAAATATTGCCATCCATTCTGCAAGCTACGATAATCCTAGAGCAGAGAGAAGGAGGGACACTGTTGTTGAAGAAGTTCATGTGGTAGAAACGGGGAATTTGGGTGAAATACACCAAGTTCAAGCTATTGAGATGGTTTGTGGTAGATGCGGTGATGAAGAACATGACCCTATTACTTGTTTGGCTGATTCACCAAGGGTTCTTGCTTATAGTAAATTCAACCAAGGGGGTTCTTTTTCCGAGATATATGCCGAGTTAACTGCTGCAAAATCTTAACCACCCGTGGATGAAGGCAAGGTACTCAATACCCAAGCCAAATATCAAGATCTCAAGGCCACTATCAATGCGCAAAAGCTTGAGCAACAATCTAGTGCGGATACCCTCCGGAAACTGCTCGACAGATGCAATTCGCTACTTCCAAACAATGACCCAGACAATGCCATAAATCTGAGAAGTCGTCATGCTTATGACGGTCCTGTACACGTCCCTGAAAGCACACATACCGAGGTCGATGATATCTCGGATGAATTAACTGAAGATGTACAGAGAAGTGATCGATCGACTGAGAATACCACTCGATCGAGTCATTTTGTTAAGGACACTGCTCGATCGAGTAAACCCATCACTCGATCGAGTAGTCGAGTTGAAGAATGTCCTCGATCGAGTAGTATACTTACTCGATCGAGCAATCTAGGCATAGGAGATCCTCGGCCGAGTAGTCCTTCTACTCGATCGAAGGATGATGAGGAAAAATTCACTCGATCGAGTGCGCAGAAGTCTCGATCGAGTGAATGTAAGACATCAGGCACGCGAATCGAGATTGTGTGCGATGAAGTACCTTCCCCTGCTGAGAAGGTACCGAGTAAAGAGAATATTGGGGACCCGTTTCCGATGGTCAGAGTCCCATACCCAGGTCCTTTACATGATTCAAAGACGGAGAAACAGTTCAGCAAATTTGTAGACATGGTTAAAAACATTCAGGTAACTGTGCCTTTTGCCGAGCTAATCACTCAAGTACCACCTTACGCCAAATTTATGAAAGATATTGTAACGCGTAAGAAGGCACTTGAGAATTTCGCTACTGTCGCTTTTATGGAAGAGTCTAGTAGTTTAATTCTGAATAAGTCTCCCCCTAAATTAAAGGATCCGGGTAGTTTCTCTATTACTTGCGTTATAGGTGATGTCGTGATAGATAAGGCACTATGTGATCTTGGAGCTAGTGTAAGTGTCATGCCTTATTCTATTTGTCATAAGCTTAACATGGGTTGTCTTAAGACGACCAATATCACCCTGCAGATGGCTAATAGATCTGTTAGGAGACCCTTAGGTGTCGTAGAAGAATTGCCTATTAAGATGGGCAAGTTTTTTATTCCTGTTGACTTCATAGTCTTAGATATTGCTGAGGATACCCGTACCCAAATTATTTTGGGTCGGCCGTTTTTGTGTACAGTTGGGGCCATTATCGATGTTAAACACGGGCGTTTAACTCTAGCCGTAGGGGATGATACAGTTTCGTTCAGTTTACCTGACACTTTATCTAGACCAATGATAGAGGATGCCTGCTTTTCTGTTGATATCGTTGATGAGTTCACTTATGAGTTCTGGCCGGATTCCTTGATAAAGGATCCGTTGGAATCTTTGACATTGTTAGATGAGTGTGCAGATTATTTTGATAAAAATGACGATGTGCTGAAATTGCTTAGAGCTACTGCCGATGACGAAGAATTGACTGACGCGGAGGAAGAACAGCCGGGACACCTGGGTCACGCCTTGTATTCCGTCGAGGTAAACGTTCCCGAGCGTAAGCCTCTTCCACCTCACCTTAAATATGCTTTTCTTGATAATACTGAGCAATTTCTAGTTATTGTCAGTTCTAAACTGAATGAGGAACAGCTAACCGCTTTGTTGGCTGTACTCAAGAGGAACAGGAAAGCGATGGGTTATTCACTGGATGACATCAAGGGCATCAGCCTTGATGTCTGTATGCATAGGATTGAGCTGGAAGAAGGTCACAAACCTTGCAGACAGGGTCAGCGGAAGCTGAACCCGAAGATGGAGGAGGTTGTGATGACCGAGGTGATAAAACTACTCGATGCAGGTATTATTTATTCGGTTGGTCACTCCAAATGGGTAAGCCCAGTTCAGGTTGTACCCAAGAAAGGAGGTACTACAGTTGTAAAAAATGAAAAGAATGAATTGATACCTACTCGACTAGTAACTGGGTGGCGGATGTGTATAGACTACAGGCAGTTATATGCCGCCACAAAGAAAGATCATTTTCCCCTCCCTTTCATTGATCAGATGATAGAAAGGTTAGCTTCTCATGAGTTTTTCTGCTATCTGGATGGATACTCAGGGTTCTTTCTGATCCCTATTCATCTAGATGATCTAGGAAAAGACTACTTTTACTTGTCCTAAGGGTGTTTTTGCTTATCGTAGAATGCCTTTTGATTTGTGTAATGCCCCTGCTACCTTTCAGAGGTGCATGATGGGGATATTTTCTTAGTATATAGAGTCTATCATGGAAGTCTTTATGGATGACTTCAGTGTCTATGGGAATGATTTTTATAAATGTTTAGCTAACCTTGACAAAGTTTTGCAGCGTTGTATCGAGGTTAATCTAGTGCTAAACTGGGAGAAGTGTCATTTCATGGTCAATGAGGGAGTAGTCCTTGGGCACTTGGTTTCGAATAGGGGTATTGAGGTAGAGAGAGCAAAGGTGCAAGTGATTCAACAATTACCCCCTCCTATTAACGTTAAGGGGGTGAGGAGTTTCCTTGGTCACGCCGGTTTTTATCGCCGGTTCATCAAGGACTTCTCTAAGATTACTAAACCACTTACACAGTTGCTATTAAAAGATGCTCCTTTCGATTTTACTGATGATTGTCTTTCTGCTTTTAACACTTTGAAATAGGCTTTGGTCTCGGCACCCATCATTCAGCCTCTTGATTGGACGCTGCCGTTTGAGATTATGTGTGATGCAAGCGATTACGCACTAGGAGCGGTGCTCGACCAGCGGAAAGACAAAGCTTTGACTGCTATTTACTATGCGAGCCGAACTCTGGATGAGGCTCAAGTGAAATATGCTACCACTGAGAAGGAGCTTTTAGCTGTAGTTTATGCGCTTGATAAATTTAGATCATATCTGTTCGGTTCAAAAGTTATTGTTTTTACAGATCATGCAGCACTAAAACACCTTCTGAATAAGAAGGAAGCTAAACCCAGATTGCTGAGGTGGATACTCCTTATTCAGGAGTTTGATCTGGAAATCAGGGACAAGAAAGGCGCTGAGAATGTAGTAGCGGATCATCTTTCGCATTTGACGCGACAAGAGGGGGAGGATTCTCTTCCCATTAATGATTCGTTTGCTGATGATACTTTATGCACTGTCTATTCTATTAAATCTAAAGATGGTGTTGAACCTTGGTTTGCAGATTATGCCAATCACATTGACAGCCAGAAGCTGCCACCTGATATGTCCTATCAGCAGCGAAAGAAATTTCTACATGATGTGCGGGACTATTTCTGGGATGATCCATACTTGTTTAAGTCATGCGCAGACGGTCTTTTCCGACGGTGTGTTCCACAGTGGGAGATCAAAGCTATCCTAGAAGGCTGCCATTCTTCCCCTTGTGGAGGTCACCACGATCCATCGCGCACCGTGGCTAAGGTATTACAGTCTGGTTTCTATTGGACGACTCTTTTTGCTGACACTAAAGTTTTTGTTGCTAGCTGTGATGCTAGCCAGCGGACAGGAAATATATCGAAGAGACATGAGATGCCCCAAAACGGCATTTTAGAGGTTGAGATTTTCGATGTCTGGGGTATTGATTATCAAGGACCATTCCCGTCGAGTCTTGGTAACTAGTATATTCCGGTAGCTGTAGATTATGTGTCTAAATGGGTAGAAGCGATTGCTACTCCAAACTATGATGCCAAGACCGTGATCAAGCTGTTTCGTAAGACCATTTTCCCTCGTTTTGGCGTCCCTAGGGTTGTCATTAGTGATAGGGGTATGCATTTTAGGGACCAGCAGCTAACGACCTTACTGTCTAAATATGGTGTCAAACATCGTAGGGGTTTGGGGTATCATCCTCAGACTAGTGGGCAGGTTGAAGTCTCTAATAGGGAACTAAAGGAGAATTTAAGTAAGGTCGTGCCTAAATCACGGAAGGATTGGAGTGCCAAATTGGACGACACATTATGGGCCTACAGGACCGCATTTAAGACACCTTTCGGTGCCTCACCGTATCGATTAGTGTATGGGAAGTCCTGTCATTTACCTGTTGAGCTAGAACATAAAGCCTGGTGGGCAGTCCGCCAACTTAATTATGATGCTAACTTGTGTGGTGAGAAACGTTTGTTGCAGCTCGATGCATTAGAGGAATTCCGTCTAAATGCCTATGATAGCTCGCGTATTTACAAAGAAAAGACAAAACGTTGGCACGACAAGAGAATCATACCTCGCGAGTTCCAAGTCGGGCAGAAGGTGTTGCTATTCAATGCCCGACTGCGTCTATATCCTGGTAAGCTTAAATCCAGGTGGAGTGGTCTGTACACAGTAACTGCTGTTACTCAGTTTGGATCTGTTGAGATAGAAGACTCCGCGGGCAACCGGTTTAAGGTTAATGGACATCATGTGAAACATTACTATGGAGTTGACAGTGTAGTGGGTCGCGTCGAAGTGCTATTCTTCGACGGAAACGAGGAGCTGGTTGATTGAAGCTCAAGGGTCGTGCGGGACCTTATAAACCTGCGCTTATCGGGAGGCAACCCGATCTATTATTGTTTTGCTGTACCATATTCATATTTTTTTAGTAGTTTATTTCTGTTTTACTGGTCAAACAATTCAATTGCGTCCTTTCTTGCTTCTCGCAGTTTTGGTGTTACTTGCTCTGACATTTTTTGTTCGATCGAGTAGCATTTCTGCTCAATCGAGCACTACACCCCCTCGATCGAGCATTTTGGTCACTCGATCGACCACTTCTGCAAAGGTACCTCTCGAACGAGTTGCTTTCTACTCGAACGAGAAGGCCTCACCTCGTTTCCACTCGATCGAGTCGTGCTTTACTCGATCGAATCCGTGGAGCACCTCCTTTCGGTCTGGTTTGGGGAAGTCAGTTATACGCGCATTTCTGTAAGTTCCGACTCTCTCTAGTTTGCAATTATTTTACTTTACTTTGTACAATGGGGACATTGTACGGTTTGGTTTGGGGAGGTTTTGCATCCATATTGTGTCTGTATTTCGTTTTTACTGCATTTTCGTATGCATTGTTAATCACTCGAAAATCCCAAAAACTTCAAAAATTTAATGTTTATTTTTGCATTTTAGTCGAGTCGGAACAATTTTCTCCTACTCTTCATCTAGTCTCGACTCAAGCCTTGCACAGTTAATATCTCTTGCATGGTCATTTGCTGTTAATCGATGCTGAACGAATAGACTTGACTTGACATGTTGGCGACCTACTTACATATTCTGAGGATTAGAGCTCTTAAACTGGTGACATATATGACCAGTTCTTATAGGAATGTGAGTAGTTACTCCCTCGTGTCATCGCATTGCATGTATATGAAATCTGATTCTTATTGCCTGCACGTACGGGTTCGTGGTCGGTATCACATGTTTGGAGAATGCTTGCAATTTCCCTTTTTCTCATTACCCAATTAACTCCACATTTAGCCAAAACTGCCAGTTGACCCACAATCTACATCCTAAATTTAGCCTACCTTGCGTCGAGCTAGTCTAGTGTTGGTTGTTGAGGTATTTACTCCATTTTATCAGTTTGGTTTGCATTCCTCCCACGGAGTTGGTATCTGAAGAATTTGGGAATCGAAGTTGAAATTGTCTCCGTGGAAATGTTAGCTGAATATTTGAAAAGAAAAAAAAAGAGAAAAAAGAAAAGAAAAAGAAAAACGGTCTCTATTCCCATGCTTTATTCATATCATATGGGGATTCATTAAGAGTTGAATATGCTAACCAGTTTTGTTTCCACTTCAACCTTTTGGTTCTAGTGAGTTGTCGGCCGAATCATGGCCGTGTACTTCATTATAAGATAAGAAGACGGATTTTGTCATTTGATTGAGATTCAGGTAGCTAGCTTGACGCTTTACCTCCACTATTCCATTATTGTTTTGCCCCTTCTTACCCATAACCTCACTTATCCAAATATTGCGAGTATTTGACGTGTGATAGTCCTTGAATGGTGGTTGTGCGTGTGTACGGTAACTGAATCTTTTATCATGTTAGTTAGCATTGCATGAACGCGACGGTCGTAGTTAGGTGAGCGACTATTTTCTCCTTTTCTCTCTTGCACATAACATGCTTAACCTTTGCTTTGCTGAGAGAAGAGTGACCCGTGAGAGTCCGACATTGATGGTCTGGCAAGGTCGACGGTTCAGTTCGTTTGCATATTATATCATTGCTGAGTTTGATTGTTGCATTAAATTGGTTCAAGCATGCGATTTGCGGTAGTCCGGAGTTTATTTGTTCCATCTTTTTGTTGCATCCTTTTTGCTTGAGGACAAGCAAAGGTTTGGTTTGGGGAAGTTTGATGCGTGTATTTTATTTAGACCTTTTAGGCCATATTTGCACGCATTTCCATGCTCATTTAGTAGTGTTATACTACAAATATCCCCCGGATAGTCTACTTTGGTTTGTTTTGTAATATTTGCAGGTATGGACCAGAATGACGGAAAACTAGCCATTTTGTAGCTCCTCAAGCATGCATAAGTGAGTCGGAAAGGAATCTTGGTGTCTCGGAATGCGTGAAGTCGTGTTAAAGGAATGGAAGAATGAAATCCATGAGCAAAGCTCTCGTTCGAGGTGTAAAAGCCTTCGATCGACTACTCTATAAATTAGAAGACCTCGATCGAGTAACCATTTAATCGATGGAGCTGCTGGCTTTGGACATTTACTCGATCGAGCACTATAGTTACTCGATCGAGTGATTTGGACAACGAATTCTACTCGTTCGAGAGTTTTCATACTAATGGGCTTCGCGAGATATTGTATTAAGCAATGGACGCCTTGTATTTTATTATTCTACTTAAGGGTGAAATTACGTAACAATAGAGGGACTCCTTACTCTAGACATAGACTAGAAACCAATTATTGGCCCTAGACTTTACTTTTAACTGTTTTTTTAGTTCTGAATTGGAGGACTTCGTCTGACTTTCTTCTTCTTTCCAATTCGGTATTATTGTTCTTGAATTCAATTAATTATATCTCTATGTCTCTTTGTATCTTATTTTTTGTTGTTGTTGTTCTTCTTTCTATTATGCGTAGCTAATTCCTTTACTAGGATTTAGGGGAACCGTGGCTTAGGTAAGATGAATTGATTAGTAGTCTTTAGATTAGGTTTGGATGCAATCATCACATTTAATAGCTTTTAATTGTTTGAGTCGACGCATTCAATTGATTGATTTGATGCCCCCTTGACCTAGATCGAGAGATTGGAAAAGGGCAGATCAGTGATGAACATTGGGATTATGCTAATGAGGGCGAGAGCTAAGTTAGTGTATCTTAGGGCGAATAGCGGACCGAAAGGACCTTTTCATTACCCACAAACCTATTTAGATTTTACTTTGATTTTTATCCTGACCCTAGATGCCATGGGGAACCGACGATCCTAGTTCTTCTTCTTTCTGATATTTCGCTCTTTATTTCTCTTTCCCTTTTCTCTTGTAGTGTTAGAAAATCAATTAAACAAACCCCCCAATTTCGTTACTTTGACAGACTTCGCTAGTTATAGGATTCCCTCTCCCTGTGTATTCGATACCCGACTGCCTCTACTGCATTTTGTGGAGACCGTTAGGTTTTATCTTTGATAGGGTTGCGATATCCTTATCAACATCCATGGCAATCTCATTCAAAAATACTTCCGAAAATTTGAATGCTTCGAGGTCACCATCTCCTACACTCAATACATTTGATAAGTGAATATTTGTATGGTTTTAACCCCCAGGTTAGCTCGGTTTTGTATGTCATTTGTGCTTTGTTAAGCCACTTTATGAGCTAATATCGTCTTCTAGGCGAATTCCTATGTTCTAACATGTTTTGTAGGGAAAGTGACGTTTCTACGCCCTTTTTCTATATTCCCGAGCATTTGCTTAGAACCCGATGATTCAGAGAAGCAAGCTTGACCAAGTGAAAGGCATTTCAAGAAGGTTCACTAATTCGAAAGAGAGAAGAAGCAAAGACAGTTTCGTAGTTGTCGGAAGATCAATCATTTAGGCGGAAGAATTCATCGCTTTTGTGACACCCTCAAATTTGCGGAAAGATAAACAAGTAATTTAAATAAATAAAAGATGAGAATACGTTTCTAATAGGTTCACATTAGTGAAAATCGGTAAATTTTAAAACCGGAACCTACTATTAAATATATTCATCATAACAAAGGTGTCTTAAAGAAAAAGGTTCATAACAAAAAGGAAATAATATTATACATAAGAAGTATCTGAAACGGGAGACATATCTCTCGTATAAATACAGAAATAAAAGAGTGTATAATATAATACAATCCTAAGAACCGAATATAGGTCCAAGGTAATACTTCACTCGCTAGCTCGTCAATGTACCCAAGTATGCATCACAAACCTGCCACCGCATTAAATATAAACACGGAAGCCACAGTCAGTGGGGAGTAACTCCGAGTTCTCCCAGCCACGAAATGTCGAGTTTAATAAAACATGAATAACATAAAAGAGATGTATATGGGAAATACAAAGCCTTAACATATACGATATGCTTTTCATGTTATGAAACAAATAACTAACATATAACCTAGCATATGAAGGATAAGCTACTCATGCAAGCTATCATGTGAATCGGTTAACAATCTATACCACGAGGTAGGGAAGCTGGTATGCTAGCTCAGAGGTTACCTTTAAAACATGGCCATGATACACTCAACCCTAATCATACAAACTATCATGTGAATCAGTTAACAACCGGTAATCAAAACTCTATCAACCTTAGCCGGCTTGCATCTCACCTTCTAAGATTCATAGAATCATCAAACATGAAAGACCAATACGTCTAGAAACATGCATAAGTTCTTAGTACAGTCAATAGTCGACTTCTGTAACTCGAGTCTATACCACAAGGTAGGATAAACATCCTAGTCCTAGACTGATCAGACATAGCGACAACAGCTAACCCATTCCCTGTCTCATGACCAAAAGTACATGAGAATCTCTACTAGGAGACCCCCTAAGCAGAGTTGGCTAGTACTTAAGCTGGCTCCATTCCCAAAGTGGAAGCAATTAGGCGCCATGCCCCGGCTTGGTATCAAAATCCCAGGCCAGTGACACAAAAGCTATCAAGCTGTGAACTCCATATGCTCGTTAAAGATAGTACGGCCTATCAATGTCATGGTCCAAGCTACTCATTTAGAATTAGAATGGTCAAGACGCCATATACTCATAATTCTATATGGGTACTTAGTCAACACGACACCAACCATATAATCAAACAGTCACGGGAAAAACTTCCTATCATGTGACTAATTGCACATAAATCATATTCAAATATCATATCGCCTCATATCTACTAAGGCTTATTCATTCATTCATTAAAATAAAACCTTACCTGAAGACAAATCCCCGACCCGAGTCCCGCGACGGGTAATCAGTCAAAACGGGGCTGACTAGATCTTAGTTTGACCAAACCCGTTTGGTCAAACCGGCTAGAAACAGAGTCTTAGCCATTTAGGCTTGAACATAAGAATATCATAATCATTTCATGCTATTTCATTCTAATTTCTAACATATGAATTATTAATTCTTACCAAACCCGCTTGACTTAAAGGATATCAAATTAAACTAAAATCTTATGTTATAATTTCTAACATATGAGAAATAATAATATTATGAAAAACCTTTTAATTAAATAATTTACTTATTAAAATTTCCCACTTGCTAAATATTACATAACACGATATAATAATAACGATAAACTCAAAAACCGTCACAAGTCTAAAGAGGGCTCACGGGCTGTTTTGGGCCGAGAAAGAACCGGGCCTGGACTGGGCCCACGGGCCTGGTTTGGGCTGTTTTGGTCGACTTTTCTAAAAACCGTTTCTTAATATTTTCCGCATGCTTAACATATTTAAAACCCGTCAAAACAACAACAAAACAATCAAGTATCGACACAAGCCCAAAGGGCCAACCACGGACCAATCCAGACCGGCCTGGACCGGGCCTGAACCGGCCTGGTTTGGGTCGGTTTTCCAGCCACCTTACACGGCCACCACACACAACAACACCCAATTTATTTCCAACATGTTTCAGTTAACAACATCCATTTTTAACAACCAATTCAACATCATTTATACTAAAAATTATAATTATGAACTAATCATCCAAATATGTCAAGAACACTTAACATGTTAAAAAATTCATACAACATAATAATAATAATAACTTCTTATCATGTTACTACTTAAAACCGTAAATAACAATATCATAAACAAAAACAAAAGTATGTAACATTAATTCGTCGAGTAACTCGGAATCGTTACCTTCGCTAGCACAAAATCAAGTAGCACCAAAATAAGAACTAAAAACCCGTCTACTAATCTTCTTCTAAAATATACGAGTCACCAAACTCGTCTTCATAATCTTCTCCTATAAGAAATGACAAAAATAACATTATTAGAATTAAAACTTGATTTCAACAATTAAAGTGTTGAAAACGATTTTGTCGGAATTGAAAATAAAACGTACATGGAGATGAAGAGCGGAGAGGAGACTATAGAAATATAAGTTAGGACGGAGTTGGCCAAGTAACGAAGGTTTTGTGACGATTTTGCTCAAGAACGATCAAGAACGCTCAAGAACACCAAGAACGATTATGATTATATTAAAGAAAGTATTAATTAGATACTAAGTTGATTTAGTGTAAAATGAAAAGATAAGTAGTGAATAATGGGGTGGGTGTGACGTGTAGTTATAGAGGAATTAATGAGTCGGGTTTTGAAATTGTTGTTACGGGATTGACTCGGCTTTTATAATTATATTATGGTAATTGTTTAGATATAATTAGATATTAAGTTAATTAAATCAAATATCTAGATATTATTTAGATATTATGTTATTGTAATCAAAAGAAAGAAAATATCTAATCCTAAGAGAGGAGAGGGGAGCCGTGTGGTTTAGGTAGAAGTCGGGTATGTTTTTAAGCGATTTGCGGAGTTTAAGTTGACGGATCGATAAAGTTACAAATATCTTAGATATTTGTATTAGTTTAGTTAAAGTAATCAAAAGATCTAATATGAGTGGAAAAAGGTGACATGGGGCGTGTGACTCATGCAAGAGTCGGGTTTCGGGTTTGTTTCGGGAGTTAAGTTGACTCGGGAATAGTTAAATGACGTTCGGGGTTAAACCGTAAAACCTTCTCTTTAATTCCGAATAAATTCAAAATAATTATATTAAATTATCATAAATTCAAATAAATCTTAATAAATTAAAATAAAATAAATTTATTATTTTTCAAATATAATTTCGGTCTTTCAAATTACGGGTTGTTACAATCACCCCTCCTTTTAAAAAGTTTCGTCCTCGAAACTTAGAAGGAGGAATGTGACATATATGTAGGTCTATTTCAAACCTTTTTAAAAATATATTTGTAATAAAAATACAGGGTCTTATCAATGGGGCGGAAGGTTCTCGTCTGCAGTTAAGAACATCGACGTCCCAAGTCAAAGACTTAAAAGATACATTTTCGCATCAACAAATGAGAAAACTAGTTATCGAACGTCTCCAATAACGAGTCTCAACACTCCTTGACGGTAAAACTACTTGAAATCATCAAACATTTCCAAAAGCTTTTAGTTCAAAAATTCTATAGTAAAGGTAATAACTCTACTATCTATGCCTAAAATTTCTAACTAAAGCTTCTAATAATCTATCTATAAGAGATGATATTCGATAGAAGGAATGGAATATTCGAAAGAATAAATCGAATAGAAAGAGGGAAGAAAGAAGGAGATTTACCTCAAGCAAAGAGCTTGGGATATTTAGCTAACATTTTAGCTTCGGGTTCCCAAGTTTCTGATTCAACGTTTCCACAACGCCAAAGAATACGAACTAAGGATACCACTTTGTTTCTGAGCTGCTTGTTAGCCCTCTCAAGTATACGAATCGGCCTTTCATCCAAAGCCAAATTAGGTTCCAAGTCCAACACTTCTTCTTGAATAATATGACTCGGATCACTAATATACTTCTTCAATTGAGAAACATGGAACACATCATGAACTTTACTCAAGTTCGGAGGTAATTCCAAACGATAAGCAACGGGACCAACTCTCTTAAGCAAACGAAACGGTCCAATATATTTAGGACTCAACTTTCCCTTTACTCCAAACCGTTTCACTCCTTTCATCGGTGACACTTTAAGGAATACTCGGTCATCAACATCAAATTCAAGTGGTCGACGACGGACATCGGCATAGGATTTTTGTCTATCTTGAGCGGCTTTCATTCGCTCACGAATGACTTGAACTTGATCAATCGTTTCAGTCACTATGTCGGAACTCAACAAATGATCATCCTGGACTTGATCCCAACAAACCGACTACGGCATTTCCTACCGTATAAAGCCTCGTACGGTGACATCTTGATAGAAGCATGGTAACTGTTGTTATAAGAAAATTCAACCAGAGGCAAACACTTCTCCCAAGAAGCGTGAAAGTCTAAAGCACAAGCCCGGAGAAGATCTTCCAAAGTTTGGATCGTCCTCTCGGTTTGACCATCAGTAGCGGCATGAAATGCTGTGCTCCTCAACAATTTACTACCCATGGCTTCTTGTAAAGCCGTCCAGAATCGGGAACAGAATCTCGGATCACGATCTGAAACTATATCTTTAGGCACTCCATGGTAGCGTACTATCTCTTTCACATAGGCACCAGCTAAAGCATCTATCTTCCAAGTTTCTTTGATAGGCACGAATCTGGCACACTTGGTTAGACGGTCTACAATAACCCAGATGGCATCCTTTCCACTAGAAGTTCTAGGTAAAGCCAGCACGAAGTCCATAGAAATAGACTCCCATTTCCAAAGAGGAATTTCCAAGGTTTTGGTAGCAAACTCCGGTCTTTGATGTTTGTCATCTTTCACCTTTTGACAGTAAGACTTTACTAACTATCCTTTACTTCAATCTTCATCCTAGGCCACCAAAACGGGTCTCAAATCTTTGATAGCATTTTTGTCACCGCCAGGATGAATAGAATAAGGAGAAAGGTGAGCTTCATCAAGTATTCTCTTTCTCAACTCGGCACTTCTCGGAACATACATTCTCCCATGGTAACGAAGGTAGCCATCATTATCCACCACACAATCTTTAGCTTGCCCAAGTAGTATTTTTGCTCGTATGGCGATGAAAGTAGCATCCTCTGGTAAACAAGTACGAATCTCTCGATAGAAATCGGGTTCCGCAGTCAAAGCACCAAGATAATCGAATCCCTTCCCAACAAACTGTATCTTAAGCTTCTGAAATTCTGATACTAGTTCATCGGGTAAAGTACTAAGAGCATTTAATGAATGACTAGTCTTTCTGCTCAATAAATATGCCATAACATTTGCCTTACCTTCATGGTAAATCAACTCGGCATCATAATCATTCACTAACTCTAACCATCTTCTCTGCCTCATATTCAACTCTTTCTGAGTAAAGATGCACCTCAAGCTTTTATGATCG
>JAIUZE010072136.1:0-16730 GCA_022085475.1 Heliosperma pusillum | reverse complement strand
TTTATTTGTCTATATGTACACGGCTCAAACCACCATCACTACTCACAAACCACTTTTCATTGAACAACAAATCAAATTAAGATCAAAACATCACTTTCTTTAATCGTTCTTCGTGTTCTTCGTCGTTCATCTTTTGTTCTTCATCGTTCTTGAGCAAAACATTCATAAATCCTTCATTTCTTAATTAAATCCGTCCTAATTTATATTTCTAGGATCTCCTCTTCGCTCTCCATCTTCACGTACGGTTTAATTTCAATTCCGTCAAGATCGTTTTCCACACTTTAATTATGAGAAATTTAGTTTTATGTGCTAATAATGTTTTTCTTGTCATATTTTTATAGGGGAAGATTTTGAAGACGAGTTTGGAGACTCGTATATTTTGGGTGAAGATTAGTAGGAGGGTTTTCTTATTATATACTTCTTATTATTATTTTTGTGCTAAGTGGTTTGCTAGCTAAGGGAACAATTCCGTTTTACTCGACGAATTAATGTCACATAGTCTTTAGTTTTGGCTCATGTTATGGTATTTATGATTTTAGTTAGTAACATAGCCTTTAGTTTTGTTTCTTTTGATTTTAGTTCATCTTTATTTTTGGTGCATATTTTTATGATTTATGGATTTTTAGTTAGTAATATGCTAAGGAGTGTTATTATTATGTTTTATGAATTTTTATGATTTTTCCATAAGTAATGATTTTTATGTTGTTGAGGAAATTTTAATAGGTTTAGTGTTCTTGATAAATTTTGATGATTTTTATTAAGTTATGATTTTTATGTTGTTTAGGAATTTTTTCATATGTTAGTGTTCTTTATGAATTTTGATGATTTTCCATAAGTTATGATTTTTATGATTTTGTATGAATTTATAACAAGTTTAGTGTTCTTGACATTTTTGATGATTTGTTATAATTATGATTTTTGTATGGATGATTGTTAAAATGGTGGTTTGATGATTAAAACATGTTGTTATTGATTTGGTGTTGAGTGGTGATTGAACCGTGGAGGAAGGGCTGAAAACCGGACCAACCAGACCGGTCCAGGCCGGTTCAGACCCGGTCTGGGTTGGTCCATGGTGGGTCCGGGATTTGGTCTTTGGGTTGTGTCGATGTTTGATTGTTTAATTGTTGTTTTGACGGGTTTTAATTATGTTAAAGCATGCGGGAATTTTTAAGAATCGGTTTTGTAAAAAAATGTAAAATCTGCCAAAACAGCCCAATTAGGCCCGTGGGCCCATTCAGGCCCATGTGGGGTCCGGCCCAACTCAGCCCGTGGTTCCCACTTTGGGACTTGTGACGGTTTTTGAGTTATCGTCATTTTTATCGTGTTTTGTAATATTTAGCAAGTGGGAAATGTTAATAAGTAAAATATTTAATTAAAAAGGTTTTTCATAAATTATTATTTCTCACATGTTAGAAATTATAAGACGAGGTCGTAGTTTAATTTGTTATCATTTAAGTCAAGCGGGTTTTTGGGTATAATATGATAATTCACATGTTAGAAGTAGTAATAAAATAACATGTAATGAATATGTTGATTTTATGTCTATGTGATAAAGACTCTGCTTCTAGCCGGTTTGATCCAACGGGTTTGGTCAAACTAAGATCTAGTCAGCCCCGATTTGACTGATGACCCGTCGCGGGACTCGGGTCGGGGATTTGTCTTCAAGTACGGTTGTATTTAATTATGAATTAGCCTTGGTAGATATGAGGCGATATGATATTTGATTATTATTGATATGCAAATAGTCACATGATAGGATGTTTTCCCGTGACTGTTTTATTGTATGGTTGGTGTCGTGTTGACTAAGTACCCATAGAGAATTATGAGAATATGGCGTCTTGACCATTCTAATTCTAAATGAGTAGCTTGGACCACGACATTGATAGGCCCGTACTATCTTTAACGAGCATACGGAGTTTGCCGCTTGATAGCCTTTGTGTCTCGGCTTGGTGGGTTTATATCCAAGTCGGGGCATGGTTGCCTAATCCGTTTTGGGGTTGGAACCAGCTTAAGTACTAGCCATCTCTGCTTAGGGGGGCGCCTAGTAGAGTTTCTCATAGACGGTTATGTCATGGGACGGGGAACGGAATAGCTGTTGTCGCTAGGTCTGATCAGTCTAGGACTAGGATGTTTTCCTACCTTGTGGTATAGCCTCGAGTTACAGAAGTCTTCTATCGACTGTTCTAAGAACTTATGCCTGTTTGTAGAAGTATTGGTCTTTCATGTGTGTATGATTCTATGAGTTCTAGAAGGTGAGATGCAAGCCGGCTAGGATTGATAGAGTTTGGATTACCGATTGTTAACTGATTCACATGATTACGTGTTGATTAGGGTTTGAGTGTATCACGGCCATGTTTCTGAGAGGAACCTCTGAGCTAGCATACCAGCTTCCCTACCTCGAGTTATAGTTTATTATCAGTTTCACATGATAGCTTTCACATGTTAGGTTATTTGTTAGTTATCTGTTTCATAACATGAAAAGCATATCATATATGTTTAAGTTTTGTATTTTCCATATACATTGCTTTTATGTTATTCATGTTTCATCAAACTCGACATTTCGTGGCTGGGAGAGCTCGGAGTTACTCCCCACTGACTGTGGCTTCCGTGTTTATATTTAATGCGGTCGAACAGGTGGTGAATGCATACATTGGGTACACTATCGAGCTAGCGAGCGAAGTATTACCTTGGACCTATATTCGGTTCTTAGATTGTATATTATTATACACTCTTTCATTTCCGTATTTATACGGGAGATATGTCTCCCGTCTTGTAAAATTCCTATGTATAATATAAATTTTCTTTTGTAAAGAACCTTTTTATTTATGACACCCTTTGTTATGTATTAAATTTTTTTTTTTCTTTCCGCAAATTTGAGGGTGTCACACGCTACATGGACCAAGATGGAACATCAAGTCAATCTTCTAGGGTCCATAAGGATGGATTCCATAGTGTAATTTTTGTTCTATTTTGATAGGATAGGCCACACTAGGACTTTGTACTTTGATTTTCATTTTTCCGTTCTTATTGTTTTTCTTTTGCATGATAGTTAGTGCATCATATTCCGCCTAAACCAAACTACCTACTTCTTAATTGCATGAAAATTGACTTATATAGATTGTATGTTAATTATCATCGACATCCAGATGTCACTCAAATTTCTAAAAGCTATCATCTTAAATTATTCATTCTCTAAATGCTAGATCATTCGTTCACTTAAATGAATAAAATTAAAGCTGATGGACCTTCCTCTAAAACCTAAAATTGAGATTAGTCTTTATAGGGAAAACTGCTATGAATCCCTTCTTCGTCGGTAGGCATATAAGACCTTACTCTCCATATGATCCCTTCTACGTTGGGTAATTAGTATGTGTTGACCTATTTTACCTCAACACTATAGTCCGAGTAATATCTCGTGATTATGATGGACTAAAGATAGAATTTACAGAAATTTATCGACCAAGAATTCTAAAAGTAGAATTAGCCAAGAAGTTCGCTTATCAATTTACAGAAATTGAGTCTTGGGAACATTTATATAATACTTGAGGGAGGTCAATTGTATAAATGCAAAAGTCTTCGCATTAATCAGTTTTGCATTAGACTTAATTAAAACGATGAAAATGCTTATTATGTTTTATCTCCTTTTTCGCAGTGTAGCATTCATTTATAACGATAAAACTGTTATTACCAATGGCTGGACATGCTGATGCCCCTATGCCAAGTGCCACGCTCGCACGCGAATCCTGGCTTAAGATGTTCATGGACAACATGAATCAGTCCACGCGACTGAAGAATAACAGGTCCAACTTTGCGGACTGGGAGGCTTCATTACGGAATGCTGCCATAGCTGACGGTAAGCTCAAGTACTTGACTGAGCCACTACCGCCTAACCCAGGCCCCAATGTAGGAGCACATGAATCACTTGCTTATAGTGATTTCGTAATGGAGGCGGTGCGATAAAGAACGTACTCATCTTTTCAATGGAATCCAATTTGCAAAGACGATTCATTGCCCAAGGTGCAAACAAGATTTTCACCACGCTCACTAACGAGTTCTCAAAAGCACCGTAGATCGTTATGTATGAGCTTACCACTCGCTTCTTTGAGGCGAAACTCCAGAAGAGCCAACCGGTTAGCCCACACATTCTCGACATGATCGAGAATCTGGAAAAACTGGAGGCACTTGATTGCAAAATCAAAGAGAGCGTGGTCATTGACCGCATGCTTCATTCACTCTATGATGGTTTTGCCCAATTCAGGGCAAATTACTACATGAATGATTTGAAGAGAAATCCTCATCAGCTACACTCACTTCTTATACAGACTGAGAAGGATCTGAATTTGAGTGGGAGCCTGAAGCAGGACGTTCTCACGCTTGCAAACAAGGGTAAGGGTAAGGGCAAGGCTCAGACCGACCTAGCTGTAGGGAAGCCGAAGTTCAAGAAGCCAGGAAAGGGCAAGAGTGGGCCTGGTGAGACTAGCAGTAGCACACAAGGCAAGACAAAGAGCAAAGAAAACATGGAGTGCCACCATTGCCACAAGACTGGGCATTGGAGGCGGAACTGTCCCGTGTATGCTGAAGACGTAAAAGCAGGCCGCGTCACTCCTGTTGGTATGTCTTCATTTATTCATATGATTGAGATTAACCATGCAAGTTTCGGAACTTGGGTACTTGATACTGGTTGTGGTTCTCATCTGTGTAATCATTTGCAGGGCCTAAGAAACATCAAAACTTTCGAAAAGGGTGATGTGGACCTGCGAGTGGGGAATGGAGCAAGAGTAGCTGCCGTTTCAGTTGGAACACATGTAATCCAACTCCCGAGTGGATTTGAGTTATTTTTAAATAACTGTTACTATGTACCCAGTTTATCTAAAAACATTATTTATGTTTCCGTACTCGATAAAGACGGTTTTTTATTTGTAATAAAGGATAATAGCTGTATTTTCTCTTTTAACGAATTGATTTATGGTAAAGCAGTTTCCATGAATGGGATTTATGTTTTAGATCAAACCACAGATATATTGCATGTGAGTAATAAAAAGGTAAAGGTTGGTGACAAAGATCAAACCTATCTATGACATTGCCGTATGGGACACATAAATGAAAAATGCGTGAAGAAGCTCATTGACAATGGGACTATCTCCCCATTTGACTATGCATAATTTGGCAAGTGTGAATCATGTCTCATAGGCAAAATGACTCGAATTTCCTTCAAGGTGTTGGAATGCGCGCTGCTGACCTATTAGGACTCATACATACTGATGTGTGTGGACCTATGTCAATCAACACTAGAGATGGTTATAGATATTTTATCACTTTCACGGACGATTTGAGTAGATATGGATTGTCTACTTAATGAAGCACAAAAGTGAGTCCTTTGATAAGTTCAAGGAATACCAGAATAAGGTTGAAAACCAGCTGGGTAGAAAGATTAAAGCACTACGTTCAGATCGTGGTGGCGAATATCTTTCGAATGAGTTTGATCAACACCTTAAAAACTGTGGTGTAGTACTACAGTTAACTCCACCTGGAACACCTCAATTAAATGGTGTGTCCGAACGGAGAAATCGAACATTACTTGATATGGTTCGATCCATGATGAGTCACACGGTAGTGCCTGATTCATTGTGGGGCTATGCTCTTTTGTCAGCTGCTCTTATACTTAACCGAAGTCCGTCTAAAGCTGTTGACAAGACCCATTTGAAATGTGGAAGGGAACAGTCCCTAACTTGTCCTTTATTCGGGTTTGGGGCTGCGAGGCTTATGTCAAGTGGAGACACGAGGATAAGCTCGGCCCGCGATCGGTCAAGACATACTTTATTGGTTATCCAAAAGGAATGTTTGGTCATTACTTTTATTCGCCTACCGAACAACGTGTTTTTGTTGCGGCTAGTGCGAAGTTTCTAGAGAAAGAATTTCTCGAGAACAAGACGAGTGATAGAACCTTCGATCTGTCGGAGATTCAAGAACCAACAACCGAGCAACCGATGGAGGAAGATGTTCCTTCATCTTCTGCTGCGGTTAATATTCCTGAGGAACCTAGAAGGTCGGGCAGAGTCTCCATACCTCCAGACAGATACATTGGTATGGTCGAGGAGAACGGTAGAGACGATGTTTTGCTCCTAGAGAGTAACGAACCCGCTACCTATAAAGGAGCCATGACCTGTTCTGACTCAAAGCTATGACTTGAGGCCATGCAATCCGAGATGGACTCTATGTATGAGAATGACGTATGAGATCTGGTTGATTTGCCTGATAAGGTTCGGCCTCTTCAGTGCAAATGGCTTTACAAGGTAAAGCATTCCGTAGAGGGACAACCAGACACCTATAAGGCACGACTAGTGGCAAAAGGTTTCACTCAAGTGCAAGGATTGCATTATGATGAACGTTTTGCACCCGTAGTCATGCTGCGTTCCATTCAGATAATCTTAGCGATTGCCGCTTTTCATGACTATGAAATTTGGCAGATGGACGTGAAAACCGCCTTCTTAAATGGTTATTTGGAGGAGGAGTTGTACATGGTACAACCCGAAGGTTTCATTGACCATAAAAATCCTAAGAAAGTGTGCAAGCTTAAGCGTTCCATTTATGGACTTAAGCAAGCTTCTCGGAGTTGGAATCATCGTTTCGACCAAGTCATAAAAGCAAATGGTTTCACTCGATCGGTTGAGGAACCATGCTTATATGTCAAGTCGAGTGGGAGTAAAATCGTTTTCTTGATATTGTATGTCGATGACATACTCTTGATAGGGAATGATATTCCTCTCTTATCTTCGGTTAAGGTATGGTTAAAGAACCATTTCCAGATGAAAGATCTGGGCGAGGCACAACGCATATTGGGAATCCGTATCTACAGAGATAGATCACGACGGATGTTATCACTCAGTCAGGAGTCTTATATAGATAAGATTCTTGAAAGGTTCATAATGACCAACTCCAAGAAGGGGTATCTTCCAATGACGTCTGGGATGCATTTGAGTAAAGCTCAGGCACCCAAGACATCTGAAGAGGTCAAGCGCATGAGTTGAATTCCTAATGCATCAGCTATAGGATCGATCATGTATGCCATGATATGCACACGTCCAGACGTGGCATATGCTTTGAGTATGACAGTCGGTACCAAGGCAATCCAGGTGAAACACACTGGATGGCTGTTAAAAATATCCTTAAGTACCTACGGAGGACTAAGGATTGGGTATTGACTTATGGAGGAGAGACTGAGCTTTGCGCAACCGGTTACGCAGATGCTAGCTTCCAAACGGATCGGGATGACTCGAAATCTCAGTCTGGATTCGTATTTACTCTTAATGGCGCTGCGGTTAGCTGGAAAAGCTCCAAGTAGAGTGTTATAGCAGATTCTACGACTGAGTCCGAGTACTATGCCGCTTCAGAGGCTGCAAAGGAAGCTATATGGATGCGTCAAATCTTACAAGGACTTGCCATAGTTCCTAGTTCGAATGACCCGATCACCATCTATTGTGATAATAGAGGTGCCATCTTCTAGGCTAAGGAGCCTAAGTCTAGCAACAAATCTAGACATGTACTTCGGAAGGCTCACATGATCAGAGATTACGTGGAGCAAAAGGAGATAGTGATAGACAAGATTGCTACGGATGATAACATAGCAGATCCTCTCACTAAACCGTTAAGACATGATAAGCATGAAGGGCACGTTACTTCCATGGGAATTAAACGTGTTCCTGAGTTGTATTAGCTGTTTGTATGAATTAGATACATCTTTTTCATATACTAATAATAACTTCATCGTATTGTTTTCATATTTTGTTTTTCATGTGGATTGTATGGACAACATTGAACACCACAAAGTGAACTGAATAACATTATATGTGTTTTGGTCCGTAATCGCCTACATGAGCTGATAACTCTGGCTATTATATTGTTAAGTCGATTGATGGTGGGTTCAACGAGCCATAAGTCAAACTGTTGACTGATCGATTACAAATACGAGTTATAAGGATACCTCGTAGGACATTGTAATTCGTGACGACGACATGGAGTCCTAAATGTTTAACAACATTCGGTGCCAGGTCGTGGTTTGGACGTCCATAGTGTTTCTAGAGTCGATTCTTTTGACTATCGACTGTGTCTTGAGATTAAGGCAGTTTTTGGGTGACTTTGGTTTCTTTCTCACGGTCGACCATAATAGGAGGCCAAGCAGATTTTTTCTGGGTCATTTCATACTGTGCTTACATCTGCAGGATTCGAGTTGAGGAAAATATTCAACCCTTTATCAGGTTTTGTTATTTCTCAGGGCCACTCGAGGAGTAGTAACTGAAATGCATGGCCATGCTCGAATAATGATTCGTTTATCAGTTAAGTTATTCTCTAGTCAGGAAAACCACTCTTGATACTGATCACTTGTAAAATACGATCTTTGTGAATGCGGACTGTGCAAATTGTTTTACATTGAGTGAGAGAAATTTAAGGATATGAGAGTCGGTTATCGCACATACACTTGTAAGGATAAGTGGGAGATTGTTGGAGCTAGTGTCCTCCATAGTTAGTGTGATAACAGCCAAGGTTCACAGGGTATACTTTGTATTATAATCAGTTGATTAACGTTTGTCGATAACGGTTGGCTTGCTAGATAAGTTTGACGTTATTGTCATACAGATGGCGGTGATCAACTGATCCCTAAAAGTCACACCTAAAAGATGTGTTTGAGAGATGTGATTATTTGAAAAAATAATCATATTGATGCCTTATTAAATGACTAAAAGGTTAGTCGATGTATTTGACTAAAAGGTTAGTCAATGTGATGATGATACGATTATTTAATAACGATTAAATAATGTTAGCTGGTAATTGAATATAAAATGTTATATTTAATCGATGTATATAATGTTGGTCTAAACTAAATGTAAACTGTTATATTTAAGTTGGCGGATATGTATTACACGATATTATTATAGTGTATTGGTCCGGCATTACTCGGTTTATATGACGGTCCATTACTAGTAATAATTAAAATACATATTACATTATGTACATATTAAATGATACGATAACTACCTAATATAGGTTGAGAAGAATAAGGAAACAAGAGATTTTTATTCTTTCCTCTTGATATTACACGGTTTGAGGAGGGAGTATTAAAGGGAGAAAAATCTGTTTTTCTAAAAACCCTAATTGACTCCTAATCTAACGTTTTTAAGGGTGAAAAAGGAGAAGAAAATTCTGATTTTTAACTCTCTCATTCATCTTCATATTTATCATCAATATACACACAAAAATTAGAAGTAATTTTTGGGTATTCGTTCTAGCACGACGAAGGCATTTCTTGAACCATCTTGGGTGCAACGATTAGGAGAATACCTACTTTGGTATTTGTTCTTAGGCCTTTTGCTAGGACCGAAGGTTATTTCTTAATCTCTTGTTTTATATTATGCAATTTCATTTATGACTAGAAATTCATATAGTTATAATTTCATTATAATCCGATTTTTTAAAGGGAAGTATACCGATATTTCCCACATTTTAACCCTAATGGGTATGGCTCTTATATTAAAAGTCGGGTATCTTTATCGGTCTAAAGTATGGGAGCCATACCCGACTCGTAGACCCATTTTATTATAAAAAAACATAAAATATTAGCAAACACCAATAAGTAAACGTGCTTTTTACTGTATGAACTTTACATCCCTTACCTAATTCTAGAGCTGATCAAATGGCCCAGGCACGCTAGCCCGACCCGGCCCAGCCCGATTTTTCATCGGGCTTGGGCCTTGAATTTTAGGCCGAAAACTCCACGGCCCGAAGCCCATGGCCCGAATCAAATAATTGGGCCGGGTTTGGGCCGACCTCAAGGCCCGAATTTTGGCCCGGCCTGACCCGAACATATGCAAAATTTAATAGATTTAATAAACCAACTGACATCTACGGAGGAGTAGTGATCTATATACCTGTATTCTTATGACAAGCCTAAAATTTGAGCCTAAAGAACTAATATCAATTTACAGTAGAACTGCACAACTCCGTTATGAGCATAATACTAAAGGTCGGATGAACATTAGGAGTTTTGTATTGCTGAAAATTGTGCACTTAATTAATCATAGGTCTGTCCCTTTTGTCTTTTCCTCATCTCTAACTTCAAATAAATAATTTCTTGAGACGAGGGAAAAAATGTTATTTGTTTAAATTAGTAATATCTAAATAGTATTATACATGCACATTTCACTAGTTTTTCATGTTACGTTACGTTCATTTGTTGAAAACATACATGCACATTTCACTAATGCATTTGTTACGCTACGTTCCTACTGCTTACATTGACAATACTCATCAAATCACATAATTTATTATTAAAATTTTTTATGACAGAGTATCTAGTTATATAATGAGATTTCTAAAGTCATTTGAAGAGTGAATATTATAAGCCCGAATTGGCCTGAAGCTCGCTTTAAGCCCGCATGGGCCGGGCTTGGGCCAATAAAATTGGCCCACACATATGGCCAGACCCGACCCGACCTGCACTCATGGGCTTAATTTTATGCGACGGCCCGGCCCAAACCCGACCCGGCCCGGCCCATGATCACCTCTACCTAATTCCTAAAGCAACACTTTTTTCTTCTAGTTTTAACCCTAGTAGATCTTTTGCTTCTAAAGAAAACAATCTTGTGCAAGGACCCAGACGACGAGGACGACAAGGACGACCTTCGCCTTCTTTTCTTTCTTCTAATTCGCCTGTTGTTTTGTCAATCTAAATAAATGTAACTTGTAATTCATTTCTCAATTTTAAGGGTTTCTTTATGCGTCTTCCCAATTCTTCATATGGTTTGATTAATTGAAATCTCTTATCTATTACTCCTTTTGTCCCAATTATTTATTATCTATTCATATTGGCACAAAGACCATTGAAATGAGAATAACAAGAGAAAGGTATTAATAAAGTAATGGGTTTTATCTCACAAGTTCACTTCCTCATACCACAAGTCCAATTGCCCATACCACAAGTCCATTTACCCACTTGTCTAAACCTCACAAAAATAGAAATAGATAATAATTGATTTACACAACCCAAATTGGAAATAGATAACAATTGACCAAGACGGAGGGAGTATATATTAGGTCTTAAACAATTTTTTTTATTAGATCTCAAACGAATTTGTCGTGTGTTCTTCGAACTTATGATCTTGAAGCTTTGTCATACGTTTACTTGTAGTAATTTCATTTCAAAAACTTAGACCCTGTTCTTTCTGACTTATTAGAGATGAACTGAACTGAATAGAGCTGAACTGAACTAAACTGAGCTAAACTTAACTGGATGGAGCTGAAGTGAACTGAATAGAGCTGAACTGAACTGAACTGAATGAAGCTGAACTGAAATAAGCTTATTAGAGTTGAACATAGCTGAACAAATCATAATAATAATAATAAAATAATATTAATAATATTAATAAATATAATAATAACAATAATAATAAAAATAATTATTATTATAATAATAATCATAATCATAATCATAATTATAATCATAATCATAATGATAAATATTATTAGTTGATATCATTAGTCTTCATAGTAATATTAGTAAATAGTAATAGTAGTATTAATATTAATATTATAGATTTTGATATTTATAACATTAATTATAATGTCAATAATAATTACTGATAATAGTAATAGTAATAGCAATACTACTAGTAGTAGTACGAGTGGGGGCTCAAATAGTTTCTCGGTTGACTACTAATTTCTTATAAATTCTGTTTTGAGCTTAATAAAATTTGCGTTTTTATAAAAAAAATAATAATAATAATTATTATTATTTTATTACTATTATAATAATATAATAATAATAACTATAATAATAATAATAATTATTGTTATTATAATTATATAATTATAATAATTATAACAATAATTATTATTATTTTATTACTATTAAAATAATATAATAATAATAATAATTATTATTATAATTATATAATAATAATAATAATTATTATTATAATTATATAATTATAATAATTATAACAATAATTATTACTCCCTCCTATTCAATGTATTCTTCCCCTTTTTTTTGGCTCTTAGATTAAGAAAATGAATTTTGACCACACAAAACACACTACCCCACACACAAATGAATTTAGACCACACAAAACACACTACCCCACATCCAAAAAAGAAAATTAGGAAGAAAACATGAATAACCGAAAAAGGAAATAAGGAAGAATACCATGAATAGAAGGGAGTATTATTTTCTTACTATTATAATAATAATAATAATAATTATTATTACTATAGTAATAATAATAATATAATATAATAATAATAACAATATTTTATTTTTATTATTACTATTTTAATTATAATATAATAATAATAATAATAATATAATAATAACAATTATTATGATTATTACTATTTTTATTTTTATTATTGCTTTGCTGTAGCTAAGGGGGTGGGGGCCCAGATTGTCTCTCGGCTTCCCACCAACTTCATGTAAACTTTTCAATTTATTTTAATGAAAGCTGCGCGCAATTTATAATAATAAAAAAATAATAATAATAATAATAATAAAAAAAAAATATAATAATAATAATAATAATAATAATAATATTGATAATAGTTGCTATTAATAGAATATTACCTCTATCTCATAATAATTTTCCTAGTTTGAATTGCATTGTTTTCAAGATGACACTTTGACTCGATTTTTCTTCATTTTTCTTCAATTTTTTTTTCATTTAAAAACATTTTCTTAATGAAGAATGTTGTTGAACCATATAGTTATATGATTATGTTTTGATGATGACATGTATGATTGTATAATATATATGCTTGTGCTTGTAATCGTTTGTTTAAGTCTTGATAGATTAAGCATGGTTTGACACTTAGAGTTATATCTAGTTTAACTATAACCTTGATAATTTGTGAAGCAAAGGTGAAGCAAAGTTATAAACCATTGTACTATAACTTTGAAAAATAAGTCTTGCTTGTGACAGGGCGACCCGTCGCAAGCTTGCGACGGGTCAAATCCCCCTAACAAAGAGTAAGTGGCAAGGCAAGTAGGGGCCTCCATTTGCACCCCACTTGCCCCCCACTTGCTCTTTGTGAGGAGGATTTGACCCGTCGCAAGCTTGCGACGGGTCGGTCCGTCACAAATGAGAACTTGTGAACTTTGGAATTGATGAAGTAAAGTTATAGGTGTTTCTACTATAACTTTGGTGATTGTCAAGCTCAAGATCAACTAGGAAGTTTTAAAGAAGCATGTGGAACTCAAGATGAAGAGCTTGTGATTTGAATGAAGTGATGATCAACATACTGACGATCTCCAGAAAGATTTTGTAGTATAGGTCGTCGTTCAATAACGGTAATTTCAATAGTAATTTTATGAAGTAGAGTTATAGCTGTTTTAACTATAACCTTACTTACCAAGCTTAAAGTTATAAGTGATCTTACTATAACTTTGAAGCTGCGAAATATAGTGCGGCTGTTTTAAATTTTCAAAATGGTTTTTGAATATAGTTTTAAACAATCTTTTTAAAGAAAAGTATTTATAATAGATTACGGTTTAAATTTATTTAGTTTGAATATTATTATGATTTCTCTATTGATTATTAAAACAATTTATGAGTTGTCATGCTATCTAGGGTTTTCATATATGTTCAAGACTAAACCTTAATTTATTTACTAAAGCCCAACAATGGAATAGGGTTTCACGTGGTGAAGGCTTATGAGCCGCGCCACTCGTGAATAGCCTATATGTTCAATTAAGGTTTAAGTAAGATGTAAACCTAATATCTTTCTTGTTACACAATGGAGGCACATAGTTTATTAGGGTTTTAAATTTAACCTAATTATCCAAGGGGGGCCACGGCTAGAAAGCTAAGTTTTTTTTATTAAAACCTAGTTTGCCTCTCTACTACAAATACCCATGCTTTCCATGCATTTAAAACTAAGCTTTTCATACTAGAATTCTCTTTTGCAAATGTGATTTATATTTTCAAGTAAAATCTTTATTTTGCAAAAATCTTATTTTCGAAAAGCCGCACTTATACTCGTGAATTATTATTGAGAAAAACGTTATTGGATAATTGTGCTAGAATTTTTTCTTATACTTCAATTGTGTGAACACCAAGAACAATCAAAAACACTTTCCTATTAACGTAAGATTGAATCGAGTATTTAGCGAGACTCAACTTTGAATCGAGTATTTAACGGTACTCAACTTTGAGTTACAACTAGAGTTAGATGTACGAGTGGGTTGATAACTTTGTAATCCGGAGTAGGCACTTAAATTATTAATCGAGAAATAGTGGACGTAAGTTTTGATTGTGAAACATAACCACTTCCAAAATCCCTTGTGTCTCGTGTCTTTTTATTTGTTTACGTATTTATTAGTTTCATACACGTTTCAAGTAATTAGTTGAGTTGAATTTAACCAATAAATTCAAACCACATATTACTACTACACGTTTATACGAACAATCGAAAAAGTAGGCATACTTTATTTATCCTCAATTCACCCCCCCTCTTGAGTATTTGGGATCAGTTGTAACACCTGGAAATGTACCCTATTTTTCTAGTAGAAATATTTTACGAAATCGTTTCAGTAATTTTAAGTTTTAATTTATAATTTTAAGTTTCGAGTCGAATTTAGAATTTCCGAGTTCGTATTTGGAATTTCTGCAAGATTCCATGAAAATCCCGTCTTAAGTCGAGTTTGACTTTTCTTGACTTTTGAGTCGGGTTTGACTTTCTTGACTTTGAGACCGTCTTTGACTTTTTCCTTCATAACTCACACAACTCCCTCTCTTAACCTAATTTCTCATTCAAACACCAAAAACAAAACCCTTCCTTCTTCCTTAAGAAACTTTCCCTCTTTGAATATCGATCTTAGAATTGACGTATCTTCTTCGTTACTTGATAGAATTTACGTAAGTTTATCTTATTCTTCCTCCCGTACCTTCCTCTATCCGTATTGATAATAAAATTATCGTCTTTCTCGCTTTTTAAGCTTTCCGTCTTTCTCAAGATGAACTTTATTCATCTTTTTACGATCTATTTGTAGGTGGCGACCTCCAAGATCCCGACAAAGACTATTTCCTTATAGAAGAGGAGCTTGACGATCATTAGAGACGCTTAAAGGTAACGGTGAAGGGTTACTCGGTATCAATTACGTGTTTTACATGTTATATGCTAGAAAATCGTATTAGATTACGATTAGGAAGATTAGGATTCATGCTATGATTAGTAAATGATGTTATGTGATGAATATTGATGATATATATTGATTGTTGATGATTATTTGAAGTATATATGGGAATTGAAATGATTTGGAAATGAATTGGTTAAGTGTAAGAGGCTCTCGGGTGAACTGGGGTTCCCTGCCGGTCGACCGGCCGCCGGTCTGCCAACCGGCTGGGAACACTCCAGTAACTCATTTGGAAAATTGGATTTTTGTATAAGAGGTGCTCCAGGCCGGCCCACCGGCCACCGGTCAACCCACCGGCCTGGAACACATCAGTAGTGAAGTTTTGAGTTTTGTTGTGATTGTCTGTGCCGGTCGACCGGCCGCCGGTCGACTGACCGGCCCAGACCCCTTTTCTCTGTTTTTGGGATTTTGCCTGTGTTCTGAGCCGGCCCACCGGCCACCGGTCTACTGCCCGGCCTGCAACACGGCTGTGTTGTTTTCCTTTGACTTTTAAAACTCGTAATTTATAATAGTTCGCATGATCGGTTTATCATATAATTTTACGTAATGTCTTATAATATTCATGTTTTGGATATATGATATCTCTTTCGCATGTATCACATGTTTGTGACGGTTTTCGATATGTTCCCACTTTGAGTCGGTTTTTACAAATGAGTCGGTTTGAGCACTATTTTGTATTGTGCTTTGTATTCTCATTCCCTTGGCTACCTTCCCGTTCGTAAGGCTGGAATGTCGGAACGGAGAGGTATCCTACTGCTTAATTGCATGTGTAGTGGGCATACGACGACGTTGTTGGGAGTTGAACGCTATGCGTTGATCGACCCGGCCGTCAAATGTTGTGTACTTGCGAGGTGGTGTTATTTGCATGTAGCGTACCGCTTGTTATGAGGCTTGAGCTCTTTTCCGCCTCTTTCGTGAATTGATCTACCGAATTTGGGGTACTCGGCGTCAATGATTGACCGAGTCTTGGATGCGAAATGTTTATCGCATGTCGAATCGGAACACGTTATTCCGAGAGTCTGGCCAGGTTTAGACTAGGACCGTATTATTATCGTCGTCCTACCGGAGGAAATTAGTGCACATATACGAAATGTGATCGTGTATGCGTTCAGGGAAATGCTTATCCCGTGGATGCCTGTTAATCAGACTTGCCATGTGCTAGTGCGTTTCATTTACCGTGAGATATGTCGTCTTGTGTCGTCTTTGAATGCGTGATTTCATGATATTGTTCATGGACATTGCTTGATTGGACACCGTCATTGTCTTGGTTCGTGAATGGATGATAATATGTTTGATTTATTATGATCATCGCATGACTTGACTTGGTTTGTCTGTCGAGTCTCAATCCTATCAATCTTATACCGCTAACGGTGAGATGTAAGCCCTAGTGAGCGTATTCGATTGCCTAGGAGTGTCTTTCCCGAGTCTCTGTATAACATGATGGTTCGGATTTGATTGCCATATGATCTTATCATTATCTATAGAATTGCCTATCTATTCTTATCGCAACTCACATGTATATATATATATATGCATGACTTTACTTTCGTAT
>JAIUZE010072135.1:0-19436 GCA_022085475.1 Heliosperma pusillum | reverse complement strand
TATTGTATAATATTATTTCCTTATTTGTTATGAACCTTTTTATGTAAGACACCTTCTTATGATGAATATATTTAATAGTAGGTTCCGGTTTTAAAATGTACCGATTTTCACTAAAGTGAACCTATTAGAAACGTATTCTCATCTTTTATTTATTTAAATTACTTGTTTATCTTTCCGCAAATTTGAGGGTGTCACAATTACCATCATATATTCATCATCTTTATAACTCTAGTTCTTCAATCATAATCTATAGAATGATTAGTTTAATTAATCTTGTTATGATTCTCATGTTATCCTATCTAAATATGAGTGAGTAGATTTAATTTTAGGGGTAAAGGTAACCATGTCAGATTAGTGATTTGGAATTATTGGAAAAGGAATTATTGCATTTGTATAATTGTTCTACCGCATGCTTGGATTGTATTGTTGGTTAATGATTCTTGATCACAATCTTTGACTAAATCTGATGTTATTTCCTAAGACCGAAAGACAGGAATCGAATAGACTAAGCATAACATGGTAATTGAATCTAGTTAAACGTGAAAGCTCGCTAAAAATTGTACTATGGTAGCAACAATTCGAAATATTTTGTATGACCTAAACAAAGAGTCAATTGCATGTTTCCTAAATTCCACTTTGACATAAACTAATCTACGTGTGTGAATATATCTCTCTAGACTTTTTATTATCATTGTCATTTATATTATTTTACCTTTTGACATTTTGCAATTTGCTTACAGCCTCCTAAAATCAACTTCTGTCTTAAGATAAAATAATCATCACGAGATTATTATAATAAGTACCGTCTTTCTGTGACCGACCCCTACTTCCCAAACTTCATTTATTCGTTATTAGCCTATATTAGTATTGGTCCTTGGATTCCCATTTGTCTAATATTATAACTCTTTGTAATTATAATTAGACTTTTACCTCCAACTCATGATTTATATAAATACCTCAAATAATATAGTAAATTATTCATTAATTACTAAATATCATCTCATTTAATCATATTAAATAAAATAAATAATTTATTAGTCAATTATCCTATACGTGAGTTATAAACCCATTAGCCCCGAGTTCCAAACTCGTTCATCTCAATAAAACTCACCTGACGACTAACCATTAGTCAATATATATAACGGACTAATTAAAATGTAACATATACAAATAGTTAGATTTTTATTAGGGGCTCCTTCTTATAGGTGTGACCGAAAAAAATCAGCTGGACACCGTCGTTTTACTACAATGATGTCATACCCTAGTCGGGCAATCGTTAACGATATACGTTGACAAGCTAACTATATAAAATATAACCCTTTAATATTCCTCTAATGAAATTTATTTAGTAGGCGCACTATTGTGGATCACACCTACTTTAACACGGACGACAAAACAAAAGTCGAGTACCCAAACTCTGGCAGAACGGCAAAGAAAGAGGCGGAGAGAGAATGAGCATACCAAATGCGACAAAACGGCAACGGAGTGGATGTTAAGGAAAGTAAAAAAACATACGCAAAGCACAATGACAGAACCGAGCATGATACAACATTTGACGGCCGGGTGGATCAACGCTACGCGTTCGCCTCCCAACAACGTCGTCATATTCTCACTAACTTATCCAACAAGCACATGTGAATGTAACCCCATCGTTTTGACATAAAGCCCAACAAGTATAAGAGTACAGAAAGGAAATGAGAGTTCAACTTCATTCAACAATCACGACTCAACCGACTACTTAAGGTAAAGTTCAATATGGATGAGAAAACCATACAAGAACTGTCATTAAATGTGACACCCCACGATTTAGCAAAAAAGTAAACACATAGATTTGCAGCGGAAAACACGAGATTTTAAAAACTTTAAAAGCAAACCGCGAATGTCACTATAATATAAAACCAAAACTTAATTTAATAAATCATTTATACAAATTGTTTCTTAAATAAATACAAGGGACATGGATCCCTTGATAAAACACAGTTAATATACTAAACTAATATAAACTACACGCTAAGGGTAAATCGCTGTATGAACAACGCTCGCTAGCTCACTCGCCACAACCCCATGCAACCACCAACCTGCAACCTGTTCATTCATTAAAAATGAATGCCACAGTCATTGGGGAGTAACTCAGGGTTCTCCCAGCCATATCACAAGTAGACATACATAAACGACAATTAAACATGTAAAAACGTATATACAAGTGAATCATGTGAAGTAGAAACATGCATTTCAAGATAATATGATATAATTAAGTGAAATGCCAAATAATAAGCATCATGCTATGAATCGACTCGGGAATGACACCCTTAGGCAACTATATACACACTAGGGCTTACATCTCACCGTTGATGGCATATACTTGATAAGGTAGGGACTCGACATACAAACTAATTCAATCATCAATTTCCATGCAAGAATCCAACTCAATGTTCGCATATGATTCAACTTACAAACAACCATCCAAATATACGAATATGACAACATAACTCTCACGGTAAATGACACACACTAGCATCATGTACAATAGCAAGACAACTCAATGGAAGTCCACGGGATAAGACGTTTCCCTGAACTGTATACGATAAGACGTTTCGTATACTCATAACCTAGACAGACATGTCCACGGGGTAAGACGTTCCCCTGAGCCGTGTACGATAAGACATTTCCCACACAAAAGAGTCCAATCCTCATGGTAGGACTACGATAATAATACGGTCCTAGTCTAAACCTGGCCAGACTCTCGGGACAAGATGTGTACCCGATTCGACATGTGGCTAGACGTGAACACATCCAAGACTCGATCAATACAAAGGACGTCGAGTACCCCAATTTCGGCTAAACCACACGAAAGAGGCGGAAAGAGATCTATAGTCAAAAGTCAAGCTAGTACGCTACATGCAATGACACCACCTCGCAACGATACAACATTTGACGGCCGGGTCGATCAACGCATTGCGTTGACCTCCTATTAACGTCGCCATATCCCCACTAAAACATGCATACAAGCATCAAGGATACACACTTTCGCTCCGACATTCCAGTCTAAGGAGGATAAGGTGTAGCCGGGAAATGAGAGTTCAAAGCACTCAACAAGTAGTGCTCAAATCAAATATGAGAATCGACTCAACAGGGGAGATATCAAAAATCGTCACAAAACATGTGACATAAGCATATGAGATATGATATATTCTAAACATGAATATTTAATGTGATTACGTAAGTTTATACGATAAACAAACCATACAAACTATTACATATGAAGTCGTAAGGAAACGAAATAAGAAAGAACTACCAGGGGTTCCAGGCGGTTAGGTGGACCGGTTGTCGGGTACCCGGCTGGTCCCTCAGCAACACAAAATAACAACCAAAATATACAGGGGATCCCCAGCCGGTGCGTGTGACCGGCTACCCGGCTGGGGTCACATGGCAAATGAGAGAAAATAAACAAAAGGAGAAAGGGGAGATCCAGCCGGTTGGCTGATAAGTGAATATTTGTATGATTTTAACCCCCATTTTAGCTCGGTTTTGTATATCATTTGTGCTTTGTTAAGCCATTTTATGAGCTAATATCGTCTTCTAGGCGAATTCCTGTGTTCTAACCTGTTTTGTAGGGAAAGTGACGTTTCTACGCCCTTTTTTCTATATTCCCGAGCATTTGCCTAGAACCCGACGATTTAAAGAAGCAAGCTTGACCATGTCAAAGGCATTTCAAGAAGGTTCATTAATTCAAAAGAAAGAAGAAGTAAAGACGATGTCGCAGTTGTCGGAAGATCAATCAGTTGGGCGAAGAATTCATCGTTTTACATCAAACCCTATCAACAAACCCGACTCAAGAGGTCAAGGGGGATGATGGAAGTCAAGTCATAAGCAAAGGGAGATGAAAAGAGAGTTAAAGCTTCTAGAATGCAACTTACCCGATTGGGTAAGTGTGTACCCGATCGGGGATCCCTGCTGCTTCGAGCAAATTGCTTCAACTTCCTCCTTTTGTCCTATATGTTCAATGCTCGATCCCTTCCCCACGAAACCCTAATGCTATATAAAGGATGCTCCAGCCACAACATCAAGACACAATCCTCTTCACACATCCTCTTCTCATCCTTTCTTCTCTTCTTACATTTCTCTTTAGGTTAGAAACCTAGATTAAGAGGAGAGAGCCTAGCCTCTCTTCTCTTGTCTAGATCATTCTCTTCTTCTTTACATCTTTAGTTCTAGTTTATTTCTGTCTTTTCTACATCAAAACCTTAGTTTAGATCAATAATAATTTCAATCTTTGTAATCTACTTTGTTGGGTACAAGTGTTGTAATTCAAGAAACGATTATTCTATGCAAGGAATTTCTTTTGTTATCACTTTCATTATTGATCGTCACCTAGGTATTCCTATTTTATCCTTTGTTTAATGTCTTTATGTTTTCCATTTGATTGTTATTTTCTATCCATGTTATCTTTGATTCATTTTAGTACCGTTATAATCGTCGTTTCATTTCCTAGATTGTCAATTTAACGTCGTTATTATCGCCACATAGAGATTCTTAAAATATTGTCAAAACCAACTAAACATGTCTATCCTAGTTTTCATTATCACCATCATCTTAGATATAAACTTTATCATGAGTGAGTAGTCACCTTTCTAGGGTATAGGGTAGCCATGTTAGATTGATTAAAAGATGATAATTGGATAAAAGAAATTGTGCTATGCATGTTTGGACTATAACGATAATAGACGATTTCTGATCAAAGTCATTAACTAGAATGGAATTCCTTTCCAAGGTAGAGATACGTGAATTGAATAGACAAAGCATGATATGGTAGATTAAGACCTAGTAAATTGCCTAAAAGCCTGCTAGACCATCTGATCTATGATTGTAATGAACACATCATTCTTACGAACTCACAATGAATTATTTGCATGTTCCATATCCAATTGCATCAATATGTCAATCTACATGTGTGAACCTACTTCCCTAGATGCTTTCCATCATTGTTAATTCATCATTTGCTTTATTGCTTTCATCTTCATTTGTTTTTATTTTATTTTCATTTATGCTTTTTGTTAGTTTAGAAATTAAAACTCCAAAACCCAGAAACTCATTAGATAAAACCCAATTGCGAGACACTTCACATTCTATAGGAAACACCATCTCCCTGAGGATCGACCCCTACTTCCCTAATTACATTAATTTGTTATTAGCCTAGTCTGGGTAAATTATCTTTGTATCGGGCTTGCGACAGGCCTGATTAAATTTTCATTATTATGAGTGAGTAGTCACCTTTCTAGGGTGTAGGGTAGCCATGTTAGATTGATTAAAAGATGATAATTGGATAAAAGAAATTGTGCTATGCATGTTTGGACTATAACGATAGTTGACGATTTCTGATCAAAGTCATTAACTAGAATGGAATTCCTTTCCAAGGTAGAGATACGTGAATTGAATAGACAAAGCATGATATGGTAGATTAAGACCTAGTAAATTGCCTAAAAGCCTGCTAGACCATCTGATCTATGATTGTAATGAACACATCATTCTTACGAACTCACAATGAATTATTTGCATGTTCCAAATCCAATTTCATCAATATGTCAATCTACATGTGTGAACCTACTTCCCTAGATGTTTTTCATCATTGTTAATTCATCATTAGCTTTATTGTTTTCATTTTAGTTTGCTTTTATTTTGTTTTCATTTATGCCTTTTACTAGTTTAGAAATTAAAACTCCAAAACCCAGAAACTCGTTAGATAAAACCCAATTGCGAGACACTTCACATTCTATAGGAAACACCATCTCCCTGAGGATCGACCCCTACTTCCCTAATTACATTAATTTGTTATTAGCTAGTCTGGGGTAATTATCTTTGTATCGGGCTTGCGACAGGCCTGATTAAATTTTCATTATATGGGAGTAGTCACCTTTCTAGGGTGTAGGGTAGCATGTTAGATTGCTTAAAAGATGATAATTGGATAAAAGAAATTGTGCTATGCATGTTTGGACTATAACGATAAGTTGACGATTTCTGATCAAAGTCATTAACTAGAATGGAATTCCTTTCCAAGGTAGAGATACGTGAATTGAATAGACAAAGCATGATATGGTAGATTAAGACCTAGTAAATTGCCTAAAAGCCTGCTAGACCATCTGATCTATGATTGTAATGAACACATCATTCTTACGAACTCACAATGAATTATTTGCATGTTCCATATCCAATTGCATCAATATGTTAATCTACATGTGTGAACCTACTTCCCTAGATGTTTTTCATCATTGTTAATTCATCATTAGCTTTATTGTTTTCATTTTAGTTTGCTTTTATTTTGTTTTCATTTATGCCTTTTACTAGTTTAGAAATTAAAACTCCAAAACCCATAAACTCGTTAGATAAAACCCAATTGCGAGACACTTCACATTCTATAGGAAACACCATCTCCCTGAGGATCGACCCCTACTTCCCTAATTACATTAATTTGTTATTAGCCTAGTCTGGGTAAATTATCTTTGTATCGGGCTTGCGACAGGCCTGATTAAATTTTGGCGCCGTTGCCGGGGAGCACGGTTTAGTTTTCCTTTTTCTTGTGATTTTTATCGCAATTAGTTTTATCTAGTCTTTACGAACCCAAATTCCTTTAGACCTCTCTTGATTCTTCATCTTAGCTTTCCAATATTATGCCCAAATCTTCTAGACTAGGGACCCCTATCTCTTTAGACCCCGATCTAGAAAAGACTCTGCGTAGGAGGCGAAAGCTATTCAACGAAATCTCAAAAGCTTCTGATACTTCAAGTTTAGACCATATTCGTGAGAAATACTCGGATATTTTATCTAATCTTGAAGGAGAAGAAGATCCATTCTCATCTCCATTCTAAAAAACCAATCAACATTCAAACAACACTCCATCTTCGTCTTCAAAAAAAGAAAATGGTTCGACTTTCAGACCATTCCAAACCCACCGCATAAACACTTCCAAGGGGTATTGCTACACCCCAAATCACAGCCCAAAACTTTGAAATCAAACCTGCCTTCATTAACCTTATAGAAAGAAGCCAATTTAGTGGCAATGCCACAAAAGATCCCAACCTTCACATCCAAAACTTCTGTGACTATTGCTCCACTATTAGACAAATTGGAGTCACCCAAGGGCAAATTAGAGAGATGCTCTTCTCATTCTCTTTGAGAGGTAAGGCAAAATTGTGGATACATAGCCTTGATAAGGTTACATTAGGTATCACCGATTGGGAGAGTTTAGCTCTTGCCTTCTACCAAAAGTACTTTCCTCCAGAAAAGACCGCCTTGTTGAGAAGTCAAATCACTGGTTTTCGACAAGGGGATGATGAGAGCATATATGAAGCTTGGGAGAGGTACAAGGACTTGCAAAGGGAGTGTCCTCATCATGGGATAGATCCATGGCTCCTTGCCATCACATTCTATAATGGGTGTTATATAGAGTCCCGTCGTATCCTGGATTCTGCTAACAATGGAAGATTTGATCAAATTAATGTTGAAATTGCTCACACTACCATTGAATCCATGGCAATTCACGATTCTCAATATTGAAATTCCCGCTCCATACCATTGAAATCTAAGCAAGACGACCCCACTTTGACACTTTTACAAGCTCAAGTAGCCCTTCTCACACAAAAGCTAGAACAATTTCAATCCTCTTCATTTCAACAAAGTGACAATGGTGTAAGTAAACTTGAAGCCATGATGCTGCAATTGGCTCAAAGGCAAGACACCATAATAGCTCAATTCCAAGAGAGCGATCAAGTTAAGGATGCCGCCATCAAATTGTTGGAAGCTAAAATTTCCCAATATGCCTCTTCTAATACCCACCAAACGCAAGGGCAGCTGCCTTCACAATGTTTCCAACCTCACGAAACTGTAAATGCCATTTCCTCGAGAAGTGGTAAGCATAATGATGAGCCCGTGGTTGTTGATGTTGAAGATGAGGTGCCCATGTCAAAGGGGAAAGAGCCCGAGATTCCTATTGAGATCAAAGTCCCATTTCCCCAAAGATTAGCCAAGCACAAGGAGGAGGAAAAGTATGGTAAGTTCCTTAACGTCGTGAAGAATTTAAAGGTAACAGTCCCTTTCATTGAATTGCTTTCCCAAGTTCCTTCTTATTCCAAGTTTATGAAGGAAGTCCTCAAAAAGAATAGATCCTTCAATGAGATGAAGACCGTAGCTTTCACTAAAGAGTGTAGTGCACTCTTGCAAAATAAGTCTCCACCAAAACTTAAGGACCCTGGTAGTTACTCCATCCCTTGCACTATAGGCACGTATACCATTGATAAGGCCCTTTGCGACCTAGGTGCTAGTGTAAGTGTCATGCCCTTTTCTATGTTTGAAAAACTTAACATGGGTGCTTTGAAATGCACTAATATTACTTTGCAAATGGCGGACCGTTCTCCAAAACAACCTATGGGTGTTTTAGAAGATGTGCACGTCAAAGTTGGTAAGTTTTTCATTCCCGTTGACTTTCTAGTACTTGACATGGCCGAAGACTCTCAAATCCCAATCATTTTGGGAAGACCCTTTTTGCACACCACTGGTGCAGTTTTTGATGTCAAGAATGGGAAGTTGACATTAGAGATAGGAGATGACAAGGTGACCTTTAGTAAAAACTCCACCGTTAGGAGTCCCGTGTTAGAAGAGCCTTGTTATGTGCTTGATATTGATGACTCTTCTGTTGTTTCTTCTATGCCTCGATCCTTACTGACGGATCCGTTGGAGGCACATGTTAGTGTTGATTCTCTTGCAGGTGAGCATACTAAAAGCACTACTGCTAAAAGTGCTAGAAGGGGCTATTTCCGGAAAAGCTTGGCATGGATGGAGAATGTAAGGAACGCTATGATGATGACCCCGGATGATAGTGAGCTTAGAGATAAAGGATGATCAAAGAAAGAAATGGAGTCTAGCAAGACTTTTAAATTGCGCTTCTCGGGAGGCAACCCGTGTTCCTTTTCTTTTTGCATTTTTTTATTTTTGTATTCCCTTTTTCATTGTTAGGATTTATTTTGCAGATGAAAGAGTTTTTGAAGAAAACCTATAAAGACCTTCCTTGTCAAGTCCAAAAGACTAGCTTGGGGGAGTCCGCGCTGACTAGTAAGCTTCACTCTTCTTTCATTTTTCCTTTTCCCAATTGAGCATCTCATTGCATATTTAGTATTCGTGCTCACATTGAGGACAATGTGATGTTTAGCTTGGGGGAGGGATTGCATTTTCCCATTTTGCATTTTAGTTGTTTATATTTTTCAAATTTTGAATAAGAAAAGAGAAAATTTTAAAATTTTGAACATCATTGAATGCTTTTCATGCTTTGCTTGCCTGTTTACCATGCTATCATGTTACATTTCCCAAACTTAGAGCTTTCAAAAGATAATGATTCAATATTCATTGAATTGTGCATACATGGGGAAGTCTTGTACACAGTAGGCATGGAATGAATCTATAGATGAGTACGCTTGATCTTGACATTTGGCAAGTTACATATATTGTAAGGTAGAACCTCCTTAGACTGGTACATCCATACCCAGTCTCATTTAGGTGTGTGTAGTTCTCCTTGTGATGTGTGTCATGTCAAAACGCATAAGTATGGTTCTCATTTCATTTCTATAAGCATTGCATTCATGATTCACTAAGATTTGAAGCCTTTTTCACTTTAAATTGCCCCTCAAAATTAGCCCCTTCATACAAATGCTTCACAAAAATAATAGCTACATATAAAAACTGCCTACCTTTTGAGCTAGTAGCTAGACTATGGTGTATGGGTGCTTTTTTGAGAAGATTTTGTTCCTTAAATGACAAAGTGAATTTGGGAGAACGAATATGTTCAAGAAATGATGTTCAAAAGAAAAAAAAATGAAAAAAATGAAAAAATGAAAAAAAAATCGAAAAGAAAAAAGAAATAAAAAAAGAAGTTGTGAGTATCTCCTCAAAATGTCAAATCAATAAAAGGAGTTTACCCTTGTGTTTCGTGTGTAATAAGCCAATCAGTTCCTTCTGGCTTCGTTTTTCGTCTTCTGGGGAATTAACCGAAAGTTTGGATTGAGTATTCATTTATCATTGGTCAGTTGCTAGCTCACTCTAACCTTCACATGACCATAACTGTTTGTCCACCTTTCACCCATTTCCCAAAGCCTTCTTCATTTCTTTTTCGGCTTCTTTTCTATGTGCATGGTGATCTTTGACTTGTGTTTTGAATTGTTTACCATATTAGACTGCGGACAAATTTTCATAAGTCGTAGATAGGTGAGTGTCTCAAAAACATTTACACGTAAAGAAATCACCTTTTACATACAATGAGTGTTCGAGTGTGCCGTGAGAGTCCATTTGTCAAAAGATCATGCAAGAGCCGAAAATTCTATAGTGAAATTCTTTGTGCTGCGCCGTTATGTAAATCTCAGCCATGTTTATGTATCATTCTTGCCCACGTTGTTTTTGGGCTATGATTCATTATGTTTCCAAAGTTTTACGTTGAGATTTGTTTCCTGATGGTGTAGTAGCCAATGCTTGCAACCCTTGTCCTGGTATTGTTTGTTATGATTGCTTGAGGACAAGCAAAGGTTTAGCTTGGGGGAGTTTGATAAGTGAATATTTGTATGATTTTAACCCCCATTTTAGCTCGGTTTTGTATATCATTTGTGCTTTGTTAAGCCATTTTATGAGCTAATATCGTCTTCTAGGCGAATTCCTGTGTTCTAACATGTTTTGTAGGGAAAGTGACGTTTCTACGCCCTTTTTCTATATTCCCGAGCATTTGCCTAGAACCCGACGATTTGAAGAAGCAAGCTTGACCATGTCAAAGGCATTTCAAGAAGATTCACTAATTCAAAAGAAAGAAGAAGTAAAGACGATGTCGCAGTTGTCGGAAGATCAATCATCGCTTAACATCAAACCCTATCAACAAACCCGACTCAAGAGGTCAAGGGGGATATGGAAGTCAAGTCATAAGCAAAGGGAGATGAAACGAGAGTCAAAGCTTCTAGAATGCAACTTACCCGATTGGGTAAGTGTGTACCCGATCGGGGATCCCTGCTGCTTCGAGCAAATTGCTTCAACTTCCTCCTTTTGTCCTATATGTTCAATGCTCGATCCCTTCCCCACGAAACCCTAATGCTATATAAAGGATGCTCCAGCCACAACATCAAGACACAATCCTCTTCACACATCCTCTTCTCATCCTTTCTTCTCTTCTTACATTTCTCTTTAGGTTAGAAACCTAGATTAAGAGGAGAGAGCCTAGCCTCTCTTCTCTTGTCTAAATCATTCTCTTCTTCTTTTCATCTTTAGTTCTAGTTTATTTCTGTCTTTTCTACATCAAAACCTTAGTTTAGATCAATAAGAATTTCAATCTTTGTAATCTACTTTGTTGGGTACAAGTGTTGTAATTCAAGGAACGATTATTCTATGCAAAGAATTTCTTTTGTTATCACTTTCATTATTGATCGTCACCTAGGTATTCCTATTTTATCCTTTGTTTAATGTCTTTATGTTTTCCATTTGATTGTTATTTTCTATCCATGTTATCTTAGATTCATTTTAGTACCGTTATAATCGTCGTTTCATTTCCTAGATTGTCAATTTAGCGTCGTTATTATCGCCACATAGAGAGTCTTAAAATATTGTCAAAACCAACTAAACATGTCTATCCTAGTTTTCATTATCACCATCATCTTAGATATAAACATTATCATGAGTGAGTAGTCACCTTTCTAGGGTGTAGGGTAGCCATGTTAGATTGATTAAAAGATGATAATTGGATAAACGAAAGTGTGCTTCTAAAACTTTGTGTCTATGCATGTTTGGACTATAACGATAGTTGACGATTTCTGATCAAAATCATTGACTAGAATGGAGTTCCTTTCCAAGGTAGAGATACGTGAATTGAATAGACAAAGCATGATATGGTAGATTAAGACCTAGTAAATTGCCTAAAATCCTGCTAGACCATATGATCTATGATTGTAATGAACACATCATTCTTACGAACTCACAATGAATTATTTGCATGTTCCATATCCAATTGCATCAATATGTTAATCTACATGTGTGAACCTACTTCCCTAGATGTTTTTCATCATTGTTAATTCATCATTAGCTTTATTGTTTTCATTTTAGTTTGCTTTTATTTTGTTTTCATTTATGCCTTTTACTAGTTTAGAAATTAAAACTCCAAAACCCAGAAACTCGTTAGATAAAACACAATTGCGAGACACTTCACCTTCTATAGGAAACACCATCTCCCTGAGGATCGACCCCTACTTCCCTAATTACATTAATTTGTTATTAGCCTAGTCTAGGTAAATTATCTTTGTATCGGGCTTGCGCCAGGCCTGATCATTGGCCGGCTACCGAGAGGTCGGCTGGGCCTCACAGTCCTACGAAAATCCAACAACTTTAAGGGTGTTTCCTAGCCGGACGGCTGACCGGTGGCCGGTCCCGGTCGGCCGGCTGGGACTCACGCAATACCAAAAATCCTCAAAATAACCATTTCACATCAGACGAGTTCCCAGCCGGTCAACGGCCGACCGGCTGGGACCACAAACACGAAATTCAGCTCCAACACATCCAAAACTCAACTTCTTTGATACCCATTCAATTCCAAAAACAATTATTAATATCAAACCACATTTAATGCAAATTAATCGTCGCCAATCATTGGGTAAGACCAATTAATGCAAACCAATACACATTTAGTGCCCAACTCAAGTTCAAACATGGTAAATAAGGATAATTAACAACTTGAATGTAACTTAGTGTAGGATTAGTGAAAGATAAGCATAGAAGACAAATTCACTCATATGAAAGAACAACAAGCATGTTTCCACATGAAATTAAGGCAAAGATTGTATCTTTCCTAACTAATATCACAATTAAAGCATTAAAACACATAGTGATATCGAGTAACCTATCACCGTTACCTTGATTATCACTTCAAATCGTCAATTCCCAAGCTACCCATCAATCTATATGAATCCCTTGACCCAAAATCTTCAAAGCCCACCATTTTTCCGACAAATAATGTAGTAGTAGTTCAAACCGAAATTTCTGTAAATCGTTCTTTAAAGAAGGTTAAAAGTTTCGATCTTTTATTGGCTAGAAAGAAAGAGGACGATGAGAGCATTCCGAAACATTAAACGGAGTCGAATTACGTTACGAAACGAAGATGTTATGCCAATCTTAAGTTTAGATCTAGAAAATGGGTTTTATAAAAAGTTGGAGTACATGAGTATTTTATGTTATGAAAAGGAAGAGGAAGATGAGAGGAGAAGATTTATATAAAAATCGTCGACTTTCGTTGAGCGACGGAGAAATGGCTTCCGTCTTAAGATTATAAAGTGATGGAGTTTTAATGGTGTTTTGTGTTGAGGAAGAAGAAGAAGAAGGAGGAGGAGAAATGTTGATGAAATTTGAGGAGGAAGGAGGAGGTATTTGTTGGGTCTATTTTTAGAAGATGATTAATAGAAGGCCCAAATTTCATATTGGGTCAACTCACTTGGATTTTCGCGTAGAATCCGATTATGAACTCATAACGACTGAAATGCGACGGTTTCTACCCAACTAAACTAAATTCTATTTAACATTAATTTAAAGCCACGAAATCATAAATTATCGACTTAAAATATTTTAACTAATAATAGTAAAAGACGAATTTATAAAATTTACGACTTTAGTAAATTATTCATTATTATAAAATCTGGGTTGTTACAATCATCCTACCTTTTAAAAAGTTTCGTCCTCGAAACTTGAAGGTAGAAAACAAAAGTTATAAGGACCAAATCGTTTTCTCAAAATTTGTAATCAAAACATCTACAAGGACATGTATTTCAAAAACATGACATTTTCCGAAAAGGTATAGGAAAAGTTTTCGAAGGTGACAATCTTTTCTGTGGAACGAAATAGTTCTTGTCGTGCACACAAGAACACTATCATTCTGAAGTAAAGACAAAATTAAAATAAAATCATACGTTGATAAGTGCAGAACCAGTCATTAGACGTCTCCAATAACAAGTTCTAGCATCCAACCAAGCGCATAATCAAAAATAAGGGTAATATAAATCCATTTTCGCAAAACGAATGTAGAAAAATTCATTTTTAAAACTCTTTTAAAAGGATAAATTCGAAATCCATCATGAAAATTTTAGAATTTTCTTAAAGCGCGAATTCGAGACAACTAGACATTTCATACACATAGAAGTAATTTGAGCATCAAACTCACAATCATGTTAATAAAGATAAACACAACGGGTAAAATGAAACAAAAAGGCTTATCGAGAAGAACATGACCAGAATCAAGGACTAAGTCCTAAGAGCAGCCATTAGATAAAAGGTCAACTAGAAGGGCAACGACAGATGAAAGATATACAAAGATATTTTTTATTCCCGAAAGAGAGCATGACAAGACAGATAAGAGAGAAATGAACAGCAAAGCTTTTGCTCAAAGAGGGAGAAAACCTAAAAACTAAACACTCCACTCAAAATACCAAAATCATTATGGTCAACTTCTCCGGCATTTTTGCCAAACCGAAACCATAACCACATCAGTGTAAGGGCTTATCCATTTAACATCCCAACATCGCTAATAAGCTAGTCCTCAAGAGAATGTAACTTATCTCGGTTACACCTTAACCGCTTCCAAACATTAGATCCCACAAATTCCTTGACAATCACCAGGTCAAAACTATAAACCCAAATATCTAGTATCCAACTAGTATTAACTAAGGTCTATCGACAAGGGAAAATCCACAATCAAATATTCCACATGAAAGATTCCTAAACATATTCAAACATCTTTAGTCCAATCATTATTACACTCAAATCCACAAGCATAGATAATCATATCTAGAAAAGCATAATTACCACCAATCATAAGATGAATGGGCTCACCATTCCAATTCTCTGATTCGAATCACTTCTAGGCTCACTATCCTAAACTTAAAGGAATTTCTCGTTTACAAACCACAAAATCTCAAGAGAGATCAATTACAAATTCCAATAAACTTGAACTTCGAATTAACACCACATCATCAAACTCGAAAAACTAAAGCCACCAAGAGAGGATACATCATCACTATTAGGATCCATCCTAGAGCTTAAGGTCTATTTCCCATGATCGAATTCAACATGAAATTTGCTCAATCCAAATACACATATTTTATATCAAGAATCCCAAAATACATTACATTGATTCTCTAAGCCAAACAAACGAGACATCCAATCCACTAGAGGAAATTAGATGAAGCAGCAACGAGTTAGGGAACGATAAGGAATCTCAAGGAGAACACGAGAATAATCAGGCACGAGATTACAAGAGAGGGACGCTGAAAATAACGAGGTCATAAGCAAGAGATAAAGCAGATAGTAGAGTTATGAAGATATCCGAGTAAGAAAGAAGATACGAGCATGCGATTTCTTAAAGATCAATCTTGACAAAAACATTCAAGAATGAAATTGAAAAGGGACAATGGCTTGAGTAAAGGTTTAAGGTTTAATCCACAAAATTTCTCCTTTCAAACTTAGGGTGATATCAAAGCAAATTATCCCGATAACAAAGGTCTCTCACCAGGGACCACCGTACTATAATTCATCAAAGTAAGGTACACCTAAATTTGACAAAACGACTACAACCCAAATAATCCATCCTTTCATATAACATGGATCCCTAATTGCGGGATTGCAACTCAAGCATAGTAACATTATCTTAACTCCAAAATTTGATACAAACTCTCAAAGGTTTCAAAACCGAAAGACTAACAAGGAACTCTTCATACTAATCTCTTTTCAACTCCTATGGCTCACACCAATCAAAACGTCATCATCAACATCCTGAGGCATCACCGTCATAGCTCATCTAATCAGATTTCACTCATGTCCATAATCCCCAAGTAACATGGTTTAATCGACCATCACAACTTACTACTTCAAACGAGTCTCCAATACCATAAGATAAGATCACATCTTTAAATCCAAGAATTATAGCCAAGTACTTTTCCACCAAGCATATACCCAAAAATAGACACTCGGAAACCATAGGGAGTCACTTAATCTCAAAGACATCTTACAGCTCAAGGTACCATCCAATTATTCTCACTTATAACAACTAGCTCTAACCTAGGTACGATCCTCAAGACTATCAAATATAACTAAACTCCTAAGTTCAAAAGATTAAATCACTAATGGGTTAAGAAGTCCTAGCCAACTCATTCAACCTTACACCATCAAATACCATGAACTGTTTACATATGAGTCATGGCAAGCATTAAGCATTAAAATCATCGAACTTATCTGACCACACTTTCCTCAAGGATACAACCACTGAACACTATGGTGTGAACTTAGATCTACACGTTTTTCCTCAAATCCCAAATTCATTCTAACCAACACTAACATCCCACAAAGTTCAAAATTCTTCCTACCAAGTATAATATACCACAAACAAAAGGGTATGGTGTCCACAAAAGCTCGCATGAGGAAGTTGAGGGTACAAATTGGTAAGAAGGGGGAAAGTAACAAGAGTAATTTCCAAGGGGAAAATAAGTTAGAAGATAAAGAAGCACCTAGATAGAAGGAAGAGAGCAAGATACATTATGGGCAAGAGAAATCATCGATGAGGAAGAAATACACTTCAAATACGCTCATCAATATTCAACCTTCGACAAATGATACTTTTTCTTGCCAGCACACGGTCCACCTCAAGATGGTAGATACAAACAAGGGTAACATTGTGACAACCGTCGCGAATGCGGAAATATAAAACAAACAAGCATGTGAAATAAAACGAGGAGTGTCAAAATATTACAAACTAAGTACGGAATATAACAAAGAGACGGAGTCTCTTCAAATGTTAGCAAAGAACAAGTGTTTAGCAAAACTAGCTAATATCGTCTAGAGGTGAAACTTCCAGGGACAACGCCCGCTAGCTCACACCCGAACCCCAAAACATCATAGCCAAAAAGCCATCCATGCAAGCAACCTGTTCATTCATGAAAAACATGAACGCCACAATCAGTGGGGAGTAACTCCGGGTTCTCCCAGCCATATCACATTAAACGTACATCAAAGAAGATACAAAGGTAGAGCATGCATACGTATAGATATACATGTGAGATACGATAAGAAATAGATAGGCAATCCAATATATAATGATAAGATCATGTGGAAATCAAATCCGAAACCATCATGTTATTCAAGACTCGGGGAAGACACTCTTAGGCAACCGAATACGCTCACTAGGGCTTACATCTCACCGTTAGCGGTATAAGTTTGATAAGATTGAGACTCGACAAACAAACCATGCCAAGTCATTCAATGATCAATCATACAATCATTCATGTAATCATACCAATATATTGACAACATCTCTCACGGTAAATGAAACGCACTAGCATCGTGTACAATAGCAAGACAAGTCAATGGAAGCTCACGGAATAAGACGTTTTCCGAAACCGTATACGATAAGACGTTTCGTATAATCATGACCTAGACAAAACAAGTTCACAGGATAAGACGTTTCCTGGAATCATGTACGATAAGACGTTTCGTACACACAAGACTCTAATCCTCTCGGTAGGACGACGATAATAATACGGTCCTAGTCTAAACCTGGCCAGACTCTCGGGATAAGACGTTTTCCGATTCGACATGTGGTAAGACGTTCCACATCCAAGACTCGGTCAATCATAGACGCCGAGTACCCCAAATTCGGTCAACCTTCACGAAAGAGGCGGAAAGAGATCTATAGTCAAAAGTCAAGCTAGTACGAATTTAGAGGGAGGAAGGAGATGATGTTTGCAAAATTACGAATTTAGAGGGAGGAAGGAGATGATGTTTGCAAGAAAAAGATAATAGAGAAAAGGGAAACCCTAATAAAGGGACCTTTATCTTAAAGAAGTTAAATAGGTTTTGGAGTGTAAACTACTAAGGTTCACAAGTTTTAAGTGATTTGATTAGCTTGACTCAAACTGAAAACAATATCAAGTAACAAGGGATGTTTGTTTTAGAGATTGTGAGTTGTTTAACTGAAAGATTCAAGGGATATGACTTGGATACAATCCTCTACAGCAAAGCACAAGAGAAAAAGGATTCAAGACTGGTTTTAGAGACAGTTTCAAGTGTTACAGCAAAGCACAAACACCCTAGACTAACCTCAACAGCAAGTAAGTTAAACCACAGCAAAGCACAGGTATAACTTAGCTCACAATACAAGGCACTGATCAAACACCTTGGAGGTGTATCAGGCTTGCTTCAAACTACAGCTCTTAGCACAAGTTTGATAACATTGAGTGATTTCTCAAAGTTTAATTCATTCATTCATAAAAGTCTGCTTACAACAACATACAAGACCTCCTTATATAGAGGGACTGATATCTTGTGAACCATTGGATGTATGTATCATCCAAGGGCCAGCTTAGGATCTAAACTACTTCTACTGACATTAATTAAGGGCCTCACAAGAGGACGAGCTTAACAACTATAAAGAACAGACACAAAACACAAAAGAAAACAGACTGAGCAAAAGCAAATAAAGTAGTTTTTGGAGTTTTCCTGAAATGGAAATCTGTTGATCTTGTTGTCTTGTGCTTTGCTCTGGGTGTTTTGTTGCTCCTTGGAACTCTCCACTCTTATGAGGACATAGATAAACCTGCCTTAGATGAAGACAAGTTGACTTAAGCAAAAGAAAACATCATCTGAGCATGTACTACCTCTGCTATGCGGTTTACTGGACTCTAGCTTTGGGGTGTCTGTTTCATGGGTTTTTACTAGACTTCAAAATGGTTTGTCCTGGGCAAACTTGTAGCTTAGAGGGTTGTCTTGATGGTAGGCCATAGTGGGGGTGGTTGGGATGCCCTGGTTTACCTCCTAGAGGCTGGGTTTGTTAACTGGTCTGTCTGGGCCTGAATGGCTCTGTTTCTGTTTTGTGTGGGTAATGTGGGTTGTGTTGGGGATGGGCATGGATTATTGAACCCTGAACTGTCTTCTTCATTGGGGTGGCTTGGCTTGGGTTGCTCTTGACTTGTCATAGCTTGTTGTTTAGACCTTGTAATTCGAGCTTCCATCTGAGGGGTCAGGCTTGTCTTGTATGTGGCTTGATCATCAAGGCCCCTTGGGTGAGCTCCTGCTGCAGCCTCCCCAGGTTGAAAAGGGCTTGACCTCAAGCCTGTGTCTTCTTCTCCCTCAGAGTCTTCAAAGAAAGGACTAAGATCTCCAACATTGAATGTCCCATGGACTGCATACTCTCCTCGTAGATCAATTTTGTAGGCATTGGGACCTATCTTCTCTATGACTTGAAAAGGACCATCTGCTCTTGGCTCTAGCTTGTTCTTTCTCTTGGAAGGGAACCTTTCTTTCGTTAGGTTGATCCATACTAGATCTCCTGGTGCAAAGTCTTTCTTGGTCTTAGGAACCTTGGCATTCTTCTTGTACAGATCATTAGCCTT
>JAIUZE010072133.1:0-23742 GCA_022085475.1 Heliosperma pusillum | reverse complement strand
AGTTAACTGTAGTACTACACCACAGTTTTTAAGGTGTTGATCAAACTCATTCGAAAGATATTCGCCCCCACGATCTGAACGTAGTGCTTTAATCTTTCTATCCAGCTGGTTTTCAACCTTATTCTGGAATTCCTTGAACTTGTCAAAGGACTCACTTTTATGCTTCATTAAGTAGACATAACCATATCTACTCAAATCGTCCGTGAAAGTGATAAAATATCTATAGCCATCTCTAGGGTTGATTGACATAGGTCCACACACATCAGTATGTATGAGTCCTAATAGGTCAGCAGCGCGCATTCCAACACCTTTGAAGGAAATTCGAGTCATTTTGCCTATGAGACATGATTCACACGTGCCAAAAGATTCATAGTCAAAGGGGGAGATAGTCCCATTATCAATGAGCTTCTTCACGCGTTTTGAATCTATGTGGTCCCAGACGGCAACGCATAATAGGTCTGATCTTTGTCACCAACCTTTGCTTTCTTACTACTCACATGCATTATATCTGTGGTTTGATCTAAAACATAAATCCCATTCATGGAAACTGGTTTACCATAAATCATTTCGTTTAAAGAGAAAATACAGCTATTATCCTTTATTACAAACGAAAAGCCGTCCTTGTCAAGTACGGAAACTGAAATAATGTTTTTAGATAAACTGGGTACATAGTAACAGTTATTCAGAAACAACTCAAATCCACTCGGGAGTTGGATTACATATGTTCCCACTGAAACGGCAGCTACTCTTGCTCCATTCCCCACCCGCAGGTCCACATTACCCCTTGCGAGAGTTGTGATGTTTCTTAGGCCCTGCAAATGATTGCACATATGAGAACCACAACCAGTATCTAGTACCCTAGTTCCGAAACTTGCATGGTTGATCTCAATCATATGAATAAAAGAGGAAGACATACCAACAGGAGAGACACGGCCTGCTTTTATGTCCTCACGGTACACGAGGCAGTTCCTCCTCCAATGCCCAAGCTTGTGGCAATGGTGGCACTCCACGTTACCTTCATCGCTCTTTGTCTTTCCTTGTGAGCTACCGCTAGTCTCACCAGGCCCACTCTTGCCTTGCCCTGGCTTTTTGAACTTCGGCTTCCCTACAGCTAGGTTGGCCTTAGCCTTGCCCTTACCTTTGCCCTTGTTGGAAATCATGAGAACGTCCTGTTTTAGACTCCCACTCAATTTCAGATCACTCTCTGTCTGTACAAGGAGTGAGTGCAGCTGATGAAGACTCTTCTTCATATCATTCATATAGTAATTTGCCCTGAAAAGGGCAAAACCATCATGAAGTGAATGAAGAACGCGGTCTATGACGATCTTCTCATCGATTTTGCAACCACGTGCCTCCAGTTTCTCGACATTCTCAATCATGTCAAGAATGTGTGGGCTAACTGCTTGGCCCTTCTGGAGTTTCTCTTCAAAGAAGCAACAGGTATGCTCATAGCTAACGATCCTCGGAGCTTTCGAGAACTCGTTAGAGAGCGTGGTGAAAATCTTGTTCGCACCCTGGGCAATGAATCGCCTTTGCAAATTTGATTCCATTTAAAAGATGAGTACGTTCTTTATCGCACCCGCCTCTATTACAAAATCACTATAAGCAAGTGATTCATTTTTTCCTGCATTGGGGCCTGGGTTTGGCGGTAGTGGCTCAGTCAAGGACTTGAGCTTACCGTCAGAAATGGCAGCATTCCGTAATGAAGCCTCCCAGTCCGCAAAGTTGGACCCGTTATTCTTCAGTCGTGTTGACTGATTCATAGTGTCCATGAACATCTTAAGCCAGGACTCACGTCCGAGCGTGGCACTTGGCATTGGGTCATCAGTATGGCCAGCCATTTGTTATTTAGCAGTTATATCTGTATATAAGACTGTGAAAAAGAAAATAAATATGATAAGTATTCATCGTTTTAAATTTGAGTCTAATGAAAAACTGTTTAATTCGATGACTCGTGCATTTATACAATTGACCTCCCTCAAGAATTATATAAATGATCCCAAGACTCAATTTCTGTAAATTGATAAGCCAACCTCTTGGCTAATTCTACTTTTAGAATTCTTGGTCGATAAATTTCTGTAAATTCTATCTTTAGTCCATCATAATCACGAGATATTACTCGTACTATAATGTTGAGATAAAATAGGTCAACACTCACTACTTACCCAACGTAGAAGGGGTCATATTATGACTTCCGACGAAGAAGGGGCTCATAGTAGTTTTCCCTATAAAGACTAGTCTCAATTTTATTTATAGGGGAAGGTCCCATCATCTTAACTTAAATTCATTTTAAGTGAACGAATGTCTAGCAACTCGAGAATGATTTAACTAAGGTGATGGCCCTAAAAGCGAGTGACATATGTATGTCCATGATTAAAATATTCAACTATATGAATCATTTTCATGCATTTTATTAGTTTAGGTGGTTTGGTTTAGGCGGAATATGATGCAATTATCTATCATGTGATGGAAAGTAAACGAGAATGAAAAACGTAAAAAGAAAAACATGTCCTAGTGTGGCCTATCCTACCAAAAAGAATGAATACAACTTGGAATCCAACTGATTGGACCCTCGAAGCTTGACTTTATCACCCTTCTTGGTCCATGTAGCGGGAGTGAGCTCCAATCTCCATCTTTAGTCTTCTTTGAAATTACAACAAATAAAATTACATTGATCCTATTTATTACATACTAATTTCAAAACCCAAAACTAAAAATAATGGAGATTCGAGATCTCAAAATACATCCAAGACTATGTTACCATCATTACGGTAACACAATCTACTAAGGTCACACTAAGTTACAACTGATTGTAAAAATACGTTAAAAATCATTCAAACAATCCAAAAACATTATAAAAGCACCAACTAAAATAAAACATGCAAGACATAATACATTTATTACGATGTTTTATTATCCAAACCACCCTTTCAACATAGGTTGTATTTATGTGGTGATTCTGTAATTACCACATTAATTACAATCTCGATTCATTTTACTGATAAAATGAACCATCCTAAAACATTTCAAACTGCTTTAAAATGTAAGATATTTAGCATATGTGAACCGTTTCACATTAATTATACACAATCCGAATGATGTACAAATAAAGGCCCAAAAAAAAAAATTTTTTTTTTTAACACTGCAAAAACAGTAAAAAAAACATTCGGCAGAAATTTTTTTTCGGCAAAAATGGTCCTTATCGACATAATAGGGAAAAATTAATGTCCTTTTAAATGATAAACTCATTCAACATCATTTCCATTTTCATTTTAATCTAATCTTTATTAAATTAAAACATCTACAAATCTATTGTATGTTATTTTAACAGATTAAAATAACAAAACAAATCTAAATGAAAACGAATACGAAAGGAAATACGATTCTGAAAGTAGCTCGATCGAGAAGGAATTAAACAATTAAGTCTCTTGATCGTAAATAAAACGTGTCGATCGAGTATACTGTTTACTCGATCGACTAATTCTTCCTAGTCGACAAACAGGGACCTCGATCGAGTAAAAAACATCACTCGATCGAGACACTAAAGTCCTCGATCGAGCGAACAAGCTACTCGATCGACCAAAACATTTGAGAAAACAAAACTTCTCGATCGAGCAAACACAAGAACTCAATCGAGACAAAAAACTCTCAAAAACTACTCGATCGAGACACTGAAGAACTCGATCGAGACAAACATACAGCGGAATAAACTGTTTCGGTTTATGAAATCAAATTAAAACAATTTCGTGGCCTTTGCTCTGATACCACTTGTGGGAAATCGGTATTACCACAATACAATTAATATAGGATTATAACGAAAAAGTAATAACTTTATAATGCTAGTCATAAACGAAAACAAGAAAAGGAATAGAGATTTAGAAATCAACCTCCGGTCCTAGCAATTGGCGTAAAGAACAGAGATATCAAGGTAGATATCCTCCTAATCGTTGCACCCAAGACTGTATGAGAAACGCCCTTGTATTGCTAGAAGTTTTCAAAAGTTACTGTTAAACTTTTGTTTTGTATTTTTGTGAAAGAGTTACTGTTAACTTTTTCTTTTGTGATGTTTTTTGAGATGGAGGCACCGAGTGCGAATAGAATTAGGTTTTCAATTTTCTCCTGTTTCTCTACCTATCTCACGGCTCTCTAGGGTTTATATGAGGAGATTTTGTCTCCTCAAAATAACTACCCATTAACCAAAAAACAGAGTGTATCTGGACACTTTGTTTCGGTTATTTTAGCTTCCAATATAATGTAATATATTATAATCGTCGTTTTACATGGACCGACATTATAATACATCATTAATTATAAATATCCGTATATTTATAATTTGCCAATTAATTATAACGGTTTATGTTTAATTAGCTTACATTATATACAACAATTAAATATAACATTTTATATTCAATTTACGAATTTTAGTTAATTCGTCTCAGCTAAATTTATTTAATCATTATTAAATAATCGTCTCATCATCACATTGACTAACCTTTTGGTCAAATACACTGACTAACCTTTTAGTCATATAATAGGGCATCAATATGATTATTTTCTCAAATAATCACATCTCTCAAACACATCCTATAGGTGTGACTTTTAGGGACCAGTTGATCACCGCCATCTGTATGACAATAACGTCAAACTTATCTAGCAAGCCAACCGTTATTGATAAACGTTAATCAACTGATTATTATACAAAGTATACCCTGTGAACCTACGGAGGTTTATTTATGTTATTGCACTAACTGTGGAGGACACTAGCTCCAACAAAAATATGATGACCCATTACATAAAGGGTAATGACTTGGAGTGTTGGCTATTCATTAAGAATGGCCCTAATAAGATCATGCTTGGATTTGTTACTGGCACTTCCACCGAAAAGAAAGAAGATGACTATGTTGAGGTAGATTATAAGAAAGGTGAGAAAAATTCAAAAGCTATCAGCCTGTTGCAAAACGACATGATTTCTACTGAGTTTGATCGTTTCTCATTTAGCTCTCCTGCCAAGGAAATATGGGATGGTCTAGAGTTAGCCTATGAGGGGACAACTGTTGTCAAAAAGCAACGTATTGCATTGTTAATGCGAAAATACGAATTGTTCTGTATGGAGCAAAATTAATCGCTTGACAGCATATCCACTCGCTTCTCTAGTATCATTAACGAATTGAAAATTCTTGGAAAAACTTTTGACTCCGAGGAAATTGCCAGGATAATCCTTAGAAGTCTATCTAGACGATGGAGACCTAAGGTGACGGCAATTGAGGAATGTAAAGATCTATCTAACCTATCTTATCAAGAGCTACTCGGAACCCTAATGGCTCACGAGATTACTGTTGATGAGGATGAGGCAAACGATAGTAATAGTAAGAAAGTGGTTCTACAAGCCGAGTCTAGTGAAAAACAAGATTCGGATCTTGAAGATGAAACAGTGTTATTTGCTAGACGTTTTAAGAAAAAATCTTTAATAAACCACAAGGGAAAACGTTTAACAATAACACTAACAAATCTTATAAGAAGCCAATTGAGTCAAAAAGGTCTCTCTCAAGTTGTGGTTGCTTCAAATGTGGGGACAATGATCATATGATTAAGGATTGCCCTACATGGAAGAAAATCAAAGACAAAAATCAACGAGACAAAACCAAGAAGGAATTCAAGCAAGTCATGATGGCTTATTGCTGGGGAGATCTCGACACAGAAGACGACGAGTCAGAGGAAGAAGAAGTCGCCAACCTATGTCTGAGCAACGTCAGTCTTGACCTAATTTCTGACAGCGACAATGAGGGTGAATCCGAGATGTGCCTTGTCGGCAACTCAGATTCAGAACCAGATTCAGAAGATGATGAAGAGGTTAGTCACCTTGAACTTAAAAAACAAGTTAAGAAGTTGTCTAAAAAGTCTTTAATTAAGGATTTTGAAGAAACCTTCGATCATTGTCATGAACAGAGTCTTGAATTAAAAGATCTTAAGGAACAAATTCTTGACATTGCTGAGGAAAACCAAGTTCTAATGGCCAAAGCTAAAAAGCTCAAGTCTAAAGTTATGGCAACTTCAGCTACAACTTCAGACATGACAAATGTTGATAAAGAAGCTCTTGAGTCTAAAGTTATAGCTAATGAAGCTATAATCTCAGAGTTAAAGCTCAACATTAAGCATCTTCAAGCCAAAGTTATAGCCAATGAAGCTATAACATTAGAATTGAAGAAAGTCAATGAGCTTTTACAATCTGAAACTAAGGCAAAGGAAGTTGCTATCATTGATCACAAGAAAGAAACAGCAATTGAAAGATATAAAGGCTGACTTCTCCGAAGCCAAAAATCAACATAATGAGGAGAAATTTATCTTGAACAAACGTTTTAATGATTTTCGTGAAAACTTTAAAAAGAATAATCCCTACAAAGACTCGAATGTAGACCATTCGTTATGTGAAAAAGAAATTCAGTCTTTGAAGGAATTGCTCCTACATGCACAAAAAGTTCATGATAAATGGGAAAGAAGTCAGAAGGTCTTAGACTTCCTTACCAAACAGTCTAACAATAACATGAAGATAGGTCTAGGACATGTATGTTATAGTCGTAGAGACGATGATAAGTGCAAATCCACTCCTTCTGACCGTGATTTCAGAAGAAGGAAGTATGTCAATCTTTCAGAATATCTGATTTGCAGTTATTGTGGTTAGAACGGTCATGTTAAAGATAATTGTGTTAAATATGTCAACGACAACAAAAATCTAACTGATTTTGTTAAAGAACATGACGTGTCTAGTGTTTATGAGTCTGAACCTGAACCTCAACATGTTGAATGTAGAAATAATGAGCTCAGATGGTTTTATAACATAGCTTTTGATTACACATCTGTACCATCAAAATCTAAACCATATGTGAATCAGAAGCAGTCATTTAAACCTAGTGTGCGTCGCAACAATAGAAAACACTATAATAAACCTAGGCAACCCTATGTTAAAAATAAAAGAATTGTTAGACATGTATGGGTTAGAAAGGATCAAATTTACAGAGTCACTAACAACAAAGGACCCAACTTAGCGTGGGTACCTAAAAGCTGTATTTGATTCCCTTGAAGATAATAGTGAAAGAAAATAATCTATGGTATCTCGATAGTGGTCGTTCGACACACATGACCGGAAACAAGAATCTTTTTCTTTCACTAGAGCCCTTCAACGGTGGGAAGGTCATCTTTGGAGACAACAAGAAGGGCAAGATAATCGGTGTAGGTAAGATTGGTATATCTTCTTCACATGCTATTAATAATGTTTATCTGGTAGATGGTCTTAAGCATAACTTGCTAAGTATCTCTCAATTATGTGACAAAGGCAATAAAGTAGTTTTTCATTCAAATGTTTGTCGTATCATAATTGAAGGTACTAGTAATGTTATTCTAGAAGGTCTACGTAAAAGGAATGTGTATATGATTGATTTAAACAAAGTTACTACAAGTTCCTTTACGTACATGAAAGTTATTGTAGATGATTCATGCTTGTGGCACAAGAGGTTTGCACACATTAATCTAACAATTTTAAAGAAACTCAAATTATGGGATTTAGTTAAGGGTTTACCCTCAATCAAATTCGAACAAGAGAAGATGTGTGACTCATGTGCCCGATGTAAACAAGTTATATCTTCATTCAAACCAAAATGAGTAGTAAGTACAGAGCGTCCACTTGAGTTGGTAGACATGGATTTGTGTGGACCTATGAAAGTTAGAAGCCGCGGTGGATCAAGGTACGTATTCGTCCTAGTCGACGACTACTCAAGGTATGTATGGCCTATCTTTCTATTTACTAAAGATGAAACTTTCGATGAGTTTGTGGTACTAATGAATTTTGCCCAAAACAAGTATAATAAAAAGTTAGTTTTTATTCGTACGGATCATGGCACCGAATTTGATAATCAAGCTTTTATAGAATATTGTAGGGAGAATGGTGTAGGACATACCTTTTCTGCACCACGAACCCCACAACAAAACGGTGTCGTGGAACTTATGAATAGAACATTAGAGGACATGTCTCGCACTATGCTTTTGTGTAGTGGCCTTCCTAAGAACTTTTGGGCAGAAGCCATTAGTACTGCATGCTACGTGCACAATAGAGCTATGATTAGACCAATTCTCAAAAAGTCTCCCTATGAACTTTTAAGAGGAAAAAACCCAATATAGCTCACCTTCGTTGCTTCGGTAGTAAATGTTTTTCCATAATAATGGAAAAAGTAATTTAAGCAAATTTGATCCACAAAGTGACAAAGCTGTGTTTGTTGGTTACTCTAATCATAGTAAAGCTTTTAAAGTCTTTAACAAAAGAACTTTGTTCATAGAAGAAAGTGTTCATGTTGTATTTGATGAAGATAATGTGCCTGAGCAAGTTGAACAGAATGAAGAAGAAGACATGAATGATCCCGTCTTTCGCCTTTCAAGGGATGACGTACCAGAAATCAATGAAGAAGTTATTGAAGGAATCAATGATGAACTTGATAAATACGCAAATGATCTTGAAAAGAGAACTGAGACAATTGTTGTTGATACGAATGTCTCTTCTCAAAACAAGGAAAAGGAAACCGAAGTTATAACTAATGATGCTATAACTTTGGACCTAGATCAAGATACTGTAACTGAAGTTGTACCAACTTTAGCTATAACCCCGGAGTCCAACTCAGGGGAACCAATCTTGACTCTGAATCATTTGAGGAAAGTGAGAGTTCATCAGATGATGATGAGCTTAGGAACTCTAAGAAATGGAAATATAAGAGTTCTCATCCTATGGATAGTATCCTAGGAAGTTTGAATAAGGGAGTTCAAACGAGACGAACATTAAATAACTTTTGTTATTCTACTCTTTTTTGTCTACCTTAGAGCCTACCAACATCAAAGAAGCACTTGCAGAATCCGTCAGGATTGTGGCAATGCAAGAGGAGCTTCAACAGTTTGAACGTAATAATGTCTGGGACCTTGTGCCACGACCTTCAAATCGAACTGTGATTGGTACTCGATGGGTATTCAGAAATAAATTGGATGATTCAGGAGTTATAGTTCGTAACAAGGCTCGATTGGTCATTCAAGGTTATAATCAACAAGAAGGGATTGATTATGACGAGACATTTACACCTGTAGCAAGACTTGAAGCTATTCGCTTGCTTATCGCCTATGCAGCTCATAAAGGAATGAAACTGTACCAAATGGACGTTAAGACTGCTTTTCTTAACGGATATTTGGAAGAAGAAGTTTTTGGTTAACAACCTCCCGGATTTTTGAGTAGCAAATTTCAAAACCATGTTTTTAAACTCGATAAAGCTTTATATGGTTTGAAACAAGCGCCTAGGGCTTGGTATGACAGATTGTCCAAATTTTTATTACAAAAAAATTTTAAAAGAGGATCTGTCGACAAGACCTTATTTCTAAAATCCGAGGGTTCTGATTTACTTGTTGCTCAAATTTATGTAGACGATATTATTTTTGGTTCTACTAACAATAAATTGTGCAAGTACTTTTCAGATCTAATGACCTCAGAATTTGAAATGAGCATGATGGGAGAATTGAAATTCTTGTTAGGATTGCAAATTCAACAAACTAAGGAACGAATAAAGATTCACCAACAAAAATATGTCAAGGAGCTAATCAGAAAATTTGGTATGGAGAACGCTCATCCAATGGACACACCAATGGTAACTGATAAAAAGTTGACCTTAGACGAAAGTGGTAAGTGTGTCGATGAAACTACATATCGAGGTATGATTGGTTCTTTATTATATTTAACTGCAAGTAGACCTGACATTATGTTTAGCGTATGTGTTTGTGCTAGATTTCAATCTTGTCCTAAAGAGTCACATATGATTGCAATTAAACGTATCTTGAGATATTTAATTGGTACATCTAATTTATATTTGTGGTATCCACTTGAGTGTAATTTCGATCTAGTAGGATATTCAGATGCAGATTATGCAGGATGTTCTATAGATAGAAAAAGTACCTCTGGATTCGCTACGTTTGTTGGACCATGCATAAATACTTGGGGCTCAAAGAAGCAAAATTCAGTTGCGTTATCTACTGTTGAAGCCGAATATATCGCTGCAGGACTGGTATAATCTCAACTACTTTGGTTAAAGCAACAACTATGTGAATATGGTGTTAATGTTGGTTGTATGCCTGTATTTTGTGATAATACGAGTGCTATTGTTATTTCTAAAAATCGAGCTCAGCATTCTCGTACTAAGCATATAGACATTAGACATCATTTTTTGGTTGACCATGTAGAAAAGGGGAACATTAAACTCTAATTTTGTAGTACTGAAAATCAATGGGCTGACATTTTAACAAAGGCGTGAACGAGAAGACGTTTTGAGATTTTGCGGTTGGAAATTGGTTTAATCAGTAGCAATTAAATTCGTCATATTTATTTTGTGAACCTGCGTGACTGGTTAGAATAAGACGAGATTGTATGACTGTGTCCGCATATTACATTGCTAGTATATTTGTGTTTAATATTATATCTTTTACGTGAGTATTTTTGCATATTAAGTATTTTATGGATATTGAATTATGGACCACATAGTTGCCAAAAACCTATCTTATTCACTTTCCAAACTAAACCAAAATTCTACCCATGTAACCTATATTGACTGAAATTCCCACACAACAATATCTCATTATATCTTTTTATTTACCTAATCCTATCCATACCATATTCAAAAATTATTTACCCTAGATTCCTTTTACCATCCTACCCAAATACAAAAAAAAAAAAAAAAAGGAAATAGGACTCTAAAGAGCCGGCACCTACATGTGCCTAAGTACAAGAGTACAAAACCCAACACTCTTCATAATTACCTATCCGTATCACTATCAACACACTTCACCATCTTCCTCCTTTCTCTCCCTCTACACGGCACAACAATAAACCAAAAAAAAAAACCAAACAACAACTTCAAGCTCACAACAATGGCTTTCACAAGGTCCAAAAATACCAACACCACCAACTCCAAAATTCCAAAACCTTGTATGCCCACTAATCTCTCTCCTCAACCAAAACAAAAATCACCCAATGTGACCCAAGCCGAGTCAGGTTCGGTCCTTGAGGGTACTAAAAGGCGTAGATTAAATAAGGGAAAGAATAGGGTGCAAGATCAAGCTACTAAGGACACCGACAACACGGTACTCGAGGCATCTACACGAACCCTATTTCGCGACTTCTCACCTCAAGAAACGGCATCTGGACTTGACAAGCTTTGTTTAACAAAAGATGAACGAAAGTTAGTTAACCGGGTTGCTAAATACAGTATTGATGGAGGTCGTAGTTTTCCGAAAGCATGGTGTGAAAAATATGAAGCTTTGGGGTTCTTTAACGGTTTCTTGAATTTTCAAGAGTGGGAGAACGTGTCTCGGTTTTCTTGTCTGATTTATCCAATCGAGGTAATTCAGTTTTATGCTTTTGTTTCTTTAAAGTCCGGAGTTTTGCATGCCGTGGTGAATGGCCGTGCAGTCTCGGTCTCCATGGACGATTTTTATGCTCTGTTTCTGGATCCTGATGATGAAATCAAAATCGACCAGAGTACCTCATGGGATGAACTGTCAGACCCAGCTAAGTTGGAGGTTAAGCGGTATTTTGATGATGGGGCTACATTGTCTAGTTGTGTGTTGGCGGGGAATTTGTCCCAAAAATTAAAGTTTCTGTTGAATTTTTTGTGGAACACGGTTGTCCCGTGTCGGGGTGGACGGGATAAAATTTCTTGCTATGAGATGATGGTGGTAAAGAATTGGTTGGAAGGTAACCGGGTCAATCTTTCTTTCCTTGTCTTTTCTAGAATTTCTCAAACTGCTTTTTCGGTAACCGAAGATAAAATTTATTCGACCCTTGACTTACCATATGGGATGTGGGTGTCTCGGGTTCTGGAGTCTAAGGGGGTTGTTGATTCAACAAGCTATGGTGTTACCTTGAAAGATGATATGTGTGATACGTTTTTGAAATTCATGAAATTGGAGGCTTTTGGTCCGGAATTGGTTTTTATGTCAAAAGGTGGTTTGGTTGTTGTGAAACCGAATGTGGCTGATTTTTCGGGGCTTGAATCAAAATTGGATGTGTTTATGGGTAAAGTAATTGATCGCCTTGATGCGCAAGATAAGAAAATTGATGCGGTTGTTGACAAAGTTGTCAAAACCGTGGCTATGGGGAACTCTAGCTCTACCCGTGATCGTGGAGGGTCGGGTGTGAGTGGTGACTTGCGGAGTTGGATGACGGGAGTTGATGGTTGCCTAGCTAAGATTCAGGAAATGTTGTCGATATTCGACAAGAGTTGTTTAGGCAATGGGATCGGATGCAATTCTTGGTTAGTCAAGGAGGTGCGTTGGTGAAGAGTGGTTCGGAAATGCGTGAAGGTATGCACACTATTTATGATGCGACGGAGGCTCTCTCTTTGAAGGTTCGGAACTTCGATGTATGCCTCACCGCCCAAGCTAATCATGTGAAGACGTGCCTTGATCGCCTTTCTACTGTTGAGTACCGTACCCGACCCGACTACATTGACCCCAACATCATTAGCCAACCCGATATACCTTGATTTTCTTATCTTACATTGTTTGTTTCTTAAACTACTTATCCATTCGGCTAATTTTGGCTTTATACTCTTCTACTATTCGGCTCATTTGGCATCTAACACTTTTATTGTGGTTTGTAGTTTTTAATTGACGTTTGATATTTGATTTTGCTTGATATGACTCGTTTAGTATGGCGTATTTTGCATATCTATTTCTTGCCTTGGAGTATGTTATTCTAGTCATTTTATATCCTTGTTCTTGTCTTTTCAATGATGCCAAGAGGGGGAAGAAATGATATAATTTGAGTCTTTGCTTAAGCTTGCTCCTTGTCAAGACTTGTTATCTCTTAAAGTCTTTCAAGTTATAACTTTGGCTAACTTGTTATGTTCTTGCGATCAAAGTTGCTATAACTTTGGGAGTGTTTTGTTGAGGGGGAACCATACATAGTCACAATGTTAAGAGAAATCATAAGAGACTTGTCATCATCAAAAAGGGGGAATTTGTTGAACCTATTTTATAGTTTTGATAATGATATGTGTTTACTTGATAATGTGATTTAATTGATATATCATATGCATGTAATTGTGTGTTTTAGTCTTATTATAGCTAAGAACAATTACAAGAAAGAAGATCAAAGTTATAAGAACTTCAGGCATAACTTTGACAAGTTCTGTGAGACAAAGTTATAAGAATTTCAGGAATAACTTTGGAAGTTTACATGGAAGTTATAGCTACCTGGTTATAACTTTAAAGAAACGTTTTAAGCAAGATCTACCTCAAAAAACACAAGACTCAAGATGGAGGGTCTTTGTGATCAAGATGAAGAGATGATCCGTATACTGAAGATCTTTGTGAAGATTAGATAGTATAGGTCGTCATTCGGTAACTATTCCATTAGAGTGATTTTAAGTTCAAAGTTATAGCTTTAACCTATAACTTTGGTTGATAAATGTTGATGCATGATTTTGGAAACAAATATTTTAAATACTTTCAAAAAGAGAAAGAGTATTTTTATATTTATCAAAAGTTTTAATAGAGAATACATTTATGAGATTTCTATTGGTTAATAATACAACTTATGGGTTGTCATGCTACGTAGGGTTTCTAATATATTTTATCTCAATTTATTGTTACCCTAATAAGCCCACATAGGGTTTCAGCCACCTAGGGTTTCGTGTAAACCTGGGATTGTGCCTCATAGGGTTGCGTGCTCCTAGGGTTTCGTGACAATAGGGAATTCAGCTTTCATAGGCTTGTTTTCCTTATTTACCTTAATCTAGGATTCTACTATATCTTTACAACAATATTTTGAGATATTAAAGATATATATATTTCTAAAAGATAAAGCAAATAATATTTTGAGATATTAAAAGATAAATATCTTTCTTAAATATTAAGCTACGGTTTTAGATTTTTATCTCCTATGCTTCTATTATAAATACTCCTTCCCATCTCAATCATTGAGATACACGAAACAACACGACACACACAAACATTGAGAGAATTTTCCAAAATCGTTTTAAAGCAAACCTTGAGCAAATATTTATTATTTTTAGTGTTTGTTTTTCAAAAGAGTCGTGCATCAATCTTTGTCAATCGCTCGCGTGAAATACGTTATTGGATAATAGTACATCACATAATCTTACAATTCTTTAACGAGAATCTGTGTGAGTTATATTGTACTTTCTTATTAACGTAAGATAGTATAGAGTATTCAGCGATACTCACCTTGAGTTATAAATAGTTGATTATACGACTGGGTTGATAATTTTTAAAATCCGTAGAAAGGTACTAAAAATTATTAATCGAGAATAGTGGACGTAGGTTTCAACTTGTGAAACTGAACCACTTCAAAAATCCGTGTGCCTCTCTCTACTCTCTTTACTTTTCGTTATTTCGTTACTTGAGCTTACTTTGATTAATTAATTAGTTGATTTTAATCTATAAGATCAAATAATTAATTACATATCATATAAATCGAAAAAGTGGGGCTAGTTTTTAATACTCAATTCACCCATTCAACCCCCCCCCCCCCCCCCCCCCCCCCTCTTTCGTATTCGATCAATAGACTCTACAAACCAGCAACAAACAAATGCACAGTATAACTGACTGCACAAACCAATGCATGAACAACGTCACGACTCAACTCAGGAACAGTACTACTGACTGCCCAACAATGCGTGAACAACGTCCTGACTGAAGCCAAGAGCAGTATAACCGACTTTTCAGCAATATAGGAATAAGAATAACCAATACTATACGTAAACATAGTATTATAGTCGAACTAACCATAACACCACAAGTAAACAAGCACAAGTGACAAAAGTTATAGTATCTTGACCTATAACATTACACCTCAAAGGTCATGTTATAGCTCGAGTTACCATAACACCAGACACAAAAGAATATAACATCCAATGTTATAATACCACCAACTATAACCTTCACTTAACCTTAGTGAAGTTATAATAACTTCGGCTATAACTTTCACTCAACTTTAGTGAAGTTATAGCACTTCAACTATAACCTTAGTTAAGCGTGTCAGGTTATAGTATCATCAACTATAAGCTTCACTTAACTTCAGCAAAGTTATAGTACCTTCAGCTATAACCTACACTCAACATTAGTGAAGTTATAGCACTTCAAGCTATAACTTTATAAGTGCGAGGTTATAGTATGATCAACTATAACTCTCTTCCATCACGGGTTAGTCCTCCATAACAAATTCACCGAGGAGTCGACTCCACGGTAGAAACCGCCATGTCACCACAACGAGTCTTGTTATAGTACACCGCACCATAACGTCACTTTCAAAGTTATAGTTCAAATACGTATAACTAAGGTAGCTTACATGCAAAGTTATAGTTTAATATGCTATAACCTTAATGATATAAACCAAAACCCTAATTCTTCAAAACATACAAAACCCTAGGTGATAAATCACGAAACCCTAGCCTCCCTCTCAAGAGAGGCCACGACCAACATAAAACCCTGGGCCGCCACTGTTGGTGCGCTTAGGTCGTTGCACACGGCACCACAAGAATTCCACTAGGGTTGTATCGCGCAACCCTAGATGACACAAATAATATTATACAAAAGAACATATAATAAATACAATTAAATGCATATAATATTACACACAATACAATTAAATCATACATACACCATTATATCATGTAAATCACGCTTACTTTCTATAAACATAATTAAAGAAGAAAACCTAGTTACCTTTATAACGCAATTAATATCGTGGTACATAAATCCTTTTCCAAAACGCCTAAAAGAATGACATATTCTTATTATTCTTCTTTACCCATCAAATATAGAAACCCTAAATGTAGGTCTAAACTCCATACAATCGAGTCCGTTAAAATATTATGAATAGAATATATGATAGAGGTAAGAGCCAGGATTGTAAATATATAATTTATATTTTATTTGGGTGAAGAAAGTTGCATAATAATGGCGTTAAAAAGGGGGAATTAAGAATAGAGAGGAAGAAGAGATGCGGCAAATGAAAAGCGCACGCACAAAACAGTTGAGCAACTTGCCTACTAGGTTAGGTTTTCTATTTATAAGAGGGTTTAAGTGGGTTTTTGATCCATTAGCTCACAAGATGAATTATCCAATTACAAATCGGATTTAGTATAATTAAAACGCTCAAATCAATATATATATATATATAAGAGGCTTTTTTCGAGGCACGTGAGTGGATCTAACTTTATAGGAACTTTTTAAATAAAATAAGGAAACAAATCACTTTTAAAATAATTGGTTTTTGCTAATAAAAATTTACTATAATCCTATTAGGACTCTACCAAACTAATTGTTTTTTATTAAAAAAGATCTTACAAGATTACGAAAAAGATACTATGCAATATTTTTTATATCACAACTATTATTTACGTAGAAAAATTATTTGATTATAGATATAACAAAAAAATATAATGCAAAACATTTCAAAACTTACATATTTGGATTCAGAGCGAAAAATGCTTTCACTAGAGTATAAATTTTGTATTATTTACTAGCGTATATGAAAATTAAATAAATGACTTTTAATATAAATAATTATTAACAATCAATAAATAATTATTTTATAGAAAAAGAAGGTATACTGCGTATTATGTTATTTGTCCCACATTGAAATATAATGTAGGTGAGATGAATATACTACTTATAAATAGTAGAATTAACCCATATCAAAAAAATAACATAAGATGAGGTGATCCAATGATTATAAATAGGAGTCATCCTTGAAACTTATACATCATTACAAAATCTTTTGAATCTCTTAAGTATTGTCTTAGAGAGCTCTTAATAATGTGGATTATAATCTCCATAATAGTGAAATTTACATCACCAAAAATTAATTTTAAAAAGTATCATAAATATTTTTAATATATAAAAATAAAGTATAGAAAATAATGTTAGAGTATAAATCTCATAGTAGAATTGACTCATATCAAAAAAAATAATAAAGTATAAATAATAATGTTACAGTATCATAAGTTGAGATGATAAAGGTGAATATACTACTTATAAATAATAAAATTGTCCTACACTGAAAAAGTATCATAAGTTGAGATGATGCTATATATAATTTCAAATAATTAAATATTTTACGTGCAAAATTTACCTTACAACTTCATTTTACCATATTTTTTTTCTTTAGAAAGTCAAATTTATATCAACAATCTTCACCACATAAAAGTGTATAGTGTATACTACACAAGCAAAAGCTAAATTTGGTGTATAGTATTTCAATCTACACGTGATAATTAGAGAAAAAAAGGTCCCTATGAGTTTTTATTTGTTCTAATTTTATCTTCACGTGACAACTATTAAAAATAAGACAGTTTTGTGTATTTGGGTCGAAGACAAATTGTTAGTGTATAACCAATCTATAATTAGAATCATGGTATAAAAAGATTGTCATTAAAATATAGGATTTTATATTATTTGAACATATTTGGTGTAGTACTTAGTTTGTTATTAGTCCCACATTGTAGGATAATGTATGTGTATGTGGTGAATATATATTACGTATAAATAGTCGAATTGTCCCACATTCAAAAAATTACCATAAGATAGGGTGATCATATGATTATAAATATGATTCATCCTTGCAAATTAAATCAACCCATAAATTTTTAAGTCTCTTAAGAGCATCTCCAATTGTTATATACAGGGACATGCTTGCAATTTTTTATAATTTTCAAGCAGGTTGCTCACCATTGGAGACAGAAAAAAACAACCTGCTTGAAAGCTACACCTGCTCTACCAAGCTACATGCTTGATTTCAATTAGCTTGCTTTTTATTGGTTGATTATGTACAGTGGGCTCATTCAAGCTACAAGAAGTATGTAGTTCACCATTGTTGGGGTATGTAGCTTAAAAGCAATGTTGCTAGAAATATATATGTGGCAAGTCAAGCTACAAATAAAAATGGCTCACCATTAAAGCTGCTCTAAGCGCATCTCCAATAGTTTGCTTTAGGGACTTGCTTGCAATATTTGTAAAATTGCAAGCAAGTAGCTTACCATTGGAGTAAGAAATAACATGTGTAGCTTATGAGCATTGTAACTCTAGCAAGCATGTAGCTTGGTATGAAAAAAAAAGAAAAAATAAATTTTATTATTGGATGAAAATTATAAAGTGGGACCCATATAAGCTACAAAGTGTTGGAAAGATAAGCTACAAAGTGTCGTAGCTTTCCATTGGAGCGGTTTGTAACTTAAAAGCAGAGTAGCTTAAAAAACCGAGTTGATAAGTCAAGGTACAACGAATTGTAGCCGTCCATTGGAGATGCTCAGTATTGTCTTAAAAAGTTCTTAAAAGTTTGTAGTATAATTTTCACAATAATGAATTTAAATCATTAAAAATTAATTTAGAAAAGTATCATATTAATAATTTTGATCGATGGTCAACTACTTAATTTGTTATTTGTCCCACATTGAAAAACAATGTAGGTGTGGTGAATATATATATACTACGTACAAATAGTAAAAATTGTCCCACATCTGAAAAATATCATAAGGTGAAGTGATCATAAATATGATCATAAATAGAAGACATTTGAGTTTCTTAAATATTGCCTTAAAGAACTCTTTAAGGTTTGTACTATTATTTTTACAATAGTGAAATTTACATCATCAAAATTAATTTAGTAAAGTATCATAAAATATAATTTAGGTAAGTATTATATAAATAATAATTTTGATAGTATACTACTTAATACGGAGTATGTTATTTGTCCCACATTGAAAAATAATGTAGGTGTGGTGATTATACTACATATAAATTGTAGAATAGTCCCACATCGAAAAATTATCATAAGATGGAGTGATTTAGTGATTATAAATACGAGTCATCCTTGAAAATTAGATATCAACCCAAAATTCCTTGAGTCTCTTGAATATTATATTATATTATATTATATTTAAGTGATGTTTATCATTTTTTATATAATAAATTTTACATTTCATTTAAAAAGAGTATTGTAAAAATAAGTCATCCTTGGAACATAGATATAAACCCAAAATCAAACCAAAATCTTTTGAATCTCTTCAGTGCTGGTAAGGTTGGTAAAATATGGTTAAAATAAAAGTTGAAATAATATATCAATATCATTTTCTTAAAAAATAATACGTATATTGTATTATAGTCTTAAAACATCAAAATTTTATTCTTATAAGTTAATTATTATAGAAAATTTATGAAAAAAACATTAATGTAAACCCGTGCATCGCACGAGCATGAAAACTAGTAAATTATATAGGGGAAGTAGCTATTAGATTTAAATAGTCAAATCGTGCGCGGAAATTTTTACCCATCCAAATTAGGTAAAAACGGAAAATAACAAAATAGAGATCGCAATCGTTAAATACCCATTAAATAATTAAACTCGCAAAATAATTATTTTAATAAATAAATTTCTGGATAAAATTTGTTATAAAAACACGGGGTGTTACAAATATGTAACATCAAAGTTGCGTAAGTGTGACATTAATTTCTTGATATTTTTACGCGTTCATTTAAAAAAGTATATGAGAAAAGGCGATTCTCTTTGTTAAAAAAGCCTCACATAGCCAAAAGACTTGATTCCCATAATATTGAGTTCTTCATTTTTAGCCCGTTTGAGCTTTTGTTGTAACACCCGTAAAGTTAGCGATTTAATGAAATTATTATTTAATATTTTACGACGGTTAGTTCGCTTTAGTTTGGCCTTAAAATAGGGTTTTTATATTTTTGGGTAGAACTTGCGTCTTTTTTGTCTTTTCTGAGTCCGTATTTGAAATCTACTCGGAAATCCGAGTGGATAAGGCCCAAAGTGACTATTTGGCCTCCATTTCTCATTTTCACTAAACATGAACCACCAATTCATACCCTTACCTTCCATTTTTTTAACAAAACATAACCCCTTCATCTCCCTCATCTCTCCTAACAAAACCTTAAATCCCATTGTTGCACCTAAGGCTCTTAGACTTCAAACCAACACAACTCTCTCATCTCTTACTTGTTTTCCTCAATTCTTAGCTAGTTCTTCCCCTCTCCTTGTGCTCCATCTTACAAGATAAGAAAGGTGCAAGATTTCTCCTATCTCTTTTTTCCATCTTTTTCAAATGTGTGTTTTACTCATCTTCTTAGGACGAAATTGTAGGAGGAGATCTACAAGACCCGAACAAGGATTACTTTTTAATTGAAGAGGAGCTAGAGGATTGAAGAGATAAGGTAATGTTGACATGTTACTCGATATCACATTTTTATGTGTTTTCTATGTCTTTGAGGGTAGTATTTAAGAGAAAGACATGTAATTTGTAAGCTATTGACATGAATTGATGTTTTTACATGTTGAAAATGTTGAAAATGTTGAAAATGTTGAAACATGTCTCATATACCGTTTTATGGTAAAAGTTAGTATTTGTGGTACTAACCCTCTTCTAAATGTATGTTGAACGTGTTGATACCTATATGCTGTGTGGATTGTTGATAAATGATGATTTATGTTGATAAATGATAATTTATGTTGATAATTGCAAACGGGTTTGAGTTTTGTATGTATGGATGTTGGTTTAAGTCGTTTTCGGAGTATGGGAGTCCCACCCGGCGGACCGGCTGGGAAATCCCTGTATATTTAAGTTGCAATTTTGACGAATTTTGGATAAGGAGATGTCCCAGCCGGCCGACCAGACGCCGGTTAGCCGACTAGCTGGGAGCTCCCTGTAAGTATTGTAAATTTCGAGAAGTAGAAATGTGCCTCAGCCGGTTGAACGGCCTATTGTCACAGTCGGTCGATCGGTCGCCTGCTAGCCGATCAGCTGGGAGTCCCTTACTTGAGTTTGACTTTGAAACCTTGACCCGTGTCCTAACTGGCCGACCGGCCGCCGGTCAGCTGACCCACTAGGAACCCCATGAAGATTTTACAAAAGTGCTGTTTTTGCCTTGGTCGGTCGGCCGACCGCCGATTGCCCGACTGGCTGGGGACCCCCTGTATCTTCTCTTCTTCTATTTTTCACATGACTTCATATGAGACGGTTTATATGGTAGTTTACGTTATAATCTTATGAAATGACCTTGAATATTTTTTAAGTTAAAAATACCGCAAGCGAAAGGGTCAGTTGTAGTGCTTACGGGTTCATCTCAGGGTGTTTAGGGACCAAGTACCAGTTCGTCTCAAATTACAAGTCAGCTACGCGGAACAAATATCAAGGGATAAATAATTAATCTAAACAAAACTAAATTAGTAAAACACAATAATAAAACTATAAAATACAAAATTAATAACAATAAAACGGCGTAGGGTTCGTATCGTCGCTAGAAAAGCTTACAAATAATGACACGATTGCTTAATTGCTATTCAAGTGGGACTATTAACGCTCTCTCCCGAGTAACGATAATTCTTCCTAAATATGTCTAATCCCCGCTCCCGCATGTAAATTAGACACATAGAAGCAATAAGTCCGTAGATACATCCCAACTATAAAAACTTAACATTCCCATGAAAAGTCTTATAATCATGATTAGAAATATCTTCTAAATTGAATTCTCGCTCCCACATGTAAATTCAACTATAACAGTAATTAAGTGACTCAATAAGACCGATTAATACTCAATTAGAACGATTAAACACACAACAAAATCTCGCCCAATTTCCGTCTACAAGTTATTTTATGTAAAATCGTATCAAATTCGCTACCCAATTCAAGATAATTTCTAATCAAACACAAATAAGCAATCTCGCAATTGGTTTAACAATTAAAATGTGCTTGTACTAATTAGCAACGATACAAACCCTAAAAAATCAATACTAAGTAATTAATCTAAAACTAACAAACATAATACAATAAAACATAATTAAATTAGAGGTTTTCTATATGGTACCCCTGTGTTTTTTGATTTTCCACATGGTACCCCTATACTTTTCAAAACCTCTATGGTACCTCTACACTTAACCACAAACTATTAGGCGTGACCTTACTCACTAATTTCCGTCTATTTAGGTTAACAGTTGCTGTTAAGTGTGTGTTTTATTGTTTGACTTGGTGAGACTATGCATGACTGGACGCTTACATGGCATTAACAAGCATTGAGTTGGATTTATCTCTTTAACCTAGTAATTCTTAGCTAGCCACTTATTTCACTTTAACTGTAAGATCATACTCATCAAACCCTTTCATCTTCCCCTTCCTTTGTTCTTCCTCCATCTTCTGCGTTCCTGTTCTTCAGTCACTGCAATCTACATCAAGCTTCCTCTTCAACTTTTTACTTCTTCATTATCTACCTTAGATCAAAGCAGGTGTGTTAGTAATTCCTATTGTTGTATCCCATTTATTTACCCTAATTTTACTTCCATTAGTTTTGATGTTATAACTTTTGCATGATCTTTAATTTGATAATAGCGGTAGTATTTAATTGAGGAATGATGTTAAAGTATGAATCTTTTGTATTGGAAATACTTGTAACTTCAAATCTCATGTTTATTCTTTGTTGTTTTTCATATTTTGTTGGTCACGGCTAATACTGTTAAACTAAATAGACGGAAATTAGTGAGTTAAGTCACGCCTAATAGTTTGTAGTTAAGTGTAGGGGTACCATAGAGGTTTTGAAAAGTATAAAGGTACTATGTGGAAAATCAAAAGATATAGGGGTACCATGTAGAAAAACCCATTAAATTAAATAAGAGAAGGAATAGAGATACTTAGTCTTGAATTAAATTGTAACCGAAGAATAACGAGCCTTCGAATGGTCACAATACCATCCGTACTAGCCGTTCAAAGAACCAGCTTATAAAACCTAAGCCCCTATTACCTAATCCTACGTACTCCTTAAATTCACCTGGTTTCTTTTGCTTTTTTTTTTCTTTAAATAATACAAGGCTTCTTCATTATCTCAAGTTCAAGGCCCATATATATATAAATCAACTTACTCCCAACTTAGCAAATTTAGTAAAACGCAATTCAATATGGCCTTGTTTCTTGACGTTGTGTCTTCGGGCTCATGGTTCTTAGATTGCGTTCCTAACGTCTTGCTTTTATTTCTCGGCCCATTTTATTAATCGGTAACTTTTAGCGTAAGAATCATATTACTGCAAATAATTCATACAAACTCGTGGTATACCGCGAAAATATAATATAAAACGTACTAAAATTGCCGGAAACTAGTGCAATATTAAGGGGAATAAGTATATAAAATATAGGTAAATTAACCGCTTATCAATATTTATATAAGAACTATTTGTCTCTCACATGGTTTATTCACATTCTTAGTGACGGTTTTGGATGTTTGACTCATTTAAGTCATTTATGCCTTGAGTAGTTTTTGAGTCTTAGTTGTTGGTTGATATTGAGCTCTCATTTCCCGTTTGTACCTTTATACTCGTTAGACTTACAGTTGGTTGTAGTGGGGATATGACGACATTTTTGGCAGGCAAATTCAATGCATTCATTGACCCGGCCGTCAAATCTTGTATCCTTGCGATGTGACACCCTCAAATTTGCGGAAAGAAAAAAAATAATTTAAATACATAACGAAGGTGTCATAAACTAAAAAGGTTCATTACAAAACGGAAAATAATATTATACATAAGAATTATACAAGACGGGAGACATATCTCCCGTATAAATACGGAAATAAAACGAGTGTATAATAATATACAATCTAAGAACCGAATATAGGTCCAAGGTAAATACTTCGCTCGCTAGC
>JAIUZE010072132.1:0-13758 GCA_022085475.1 Heliosperma pusillum | reverse complement strand
AACCAAAAACAAAAGAAACAAAGGATATGTAACATTAAATCGTCGAGTAACTCGGAATCGTTACCTTAGCTAGCAAACTCAATTAGCACCAAAATAAGAAGTAAATAAAAATAAGAAACCCGTCTTCTAATCTTCTCCTAAAATATACGAGTCACCAAACTCGTCTTCAAAATCTTCCCCTATAATAAATGACAAGAAAAACATTATTAGAATTAAAAACTTGATTTTCCATAATTAAAGTGTTGAAAACGATTTTGTCGGAATTGAAAATAAACCGTACTTGAAGATGGAGAGCGAAGAGGAGATTCTAGAAATATAAGTTAGGACGGATTTGAATAAGAAATGAAGGTTTTATGATGATTTTGCTCAAGAACGACGAAGAACGACGAAGAACGATGAAGAACGATTAAAGAAAGTGTTAATTAGATCTTAATTGGATTTATTGTAAAATGAAAAGTTGTTAGTGAGTAAGTGTGGTGTGTGGGTGCCGTGTAATTATAGGGAGAATAAAGAGTCGGGTTTTGAAATTGTTGTTACGTAATTGACTCAGGTTTAATAATTATTTTACGGTAATCGATTAAATATAATTCGATATTAAGTTAATTACACTAAATATCTAGATATTATGATATTGTAATCAAAAGTAATGAAATATCTAGCTCTAAGAGAGGAAGGAGAGCCGTGTGGAGTATGGTGATATCGGGTCTGTTTTGTAAACGGTTTGCGTAATTTTCATTGACGGATCGATAAAGTAATAAATATCTAAGATATTATTATTAGATTAATCAAAATAATGAAAATATCCAAAAGTGAGTGGAAAAGGATGACATGTGCGTGTGACTCATGCCAAAGTCGGGTTTCGGGTTTGTTTCGGGATTTTAGATGACTCGGGAATAGGTAAATGATGCTCGGGTTTAAACCGTAAAACCTTATTATAAATTCCGAATAAATTCAAAATAATTTTATTAAATTATCATAAATTCCAATAAATCTAAATAAAAATAAATTAAAAATATATTTTTTTAAATAAAATTTCGGTCTTCAAACTTACAAGGCGAGTCGGGAAAAAGTCAACGAAAGTCAAAGTTGACTGAAAAATGGGATCCTCATGGAATCTCTCAAAAATTCCAAATACGAACTCGGAATTTCAAAATACGACTCGTAACAATAAATTCTATTTTAAAACTCAAGTTTTGCTGAAAAGTACTCGTAAGATATTTTACTAGAAAAATTGGGTACTTTTCGGGTTGTTACAGTAGGCATGGAATGAATCTATAGATGAGTACGCTTGATCTTGACATTTGGCAAGTTACATATATTGTAAGGTAGAACCTCCTTAGACTGGTACATCTATACCCAGTCTCATCTAGGTATGTATAGTTCTCCTTGTGATGTGTGTCATGTCAAAACGCATAAGTATGGTTCTCATTTTATATTTATAAGCATTGCATTCATGATTCACTAAGATTTGAAGCCTTTTTCACTTTGAATTACCCCTCAAAATTAGCCCCTTCATACAAGTGCTTCACAAAATAATAGCTACATGCAAAAACTGCCTACCTTTTGAGCTAGTAGCTAGACTATGGTGTATGGGTGCTCTTTTGAGAAGATATTCTTATAAGTTAAAGTGAATTTGGAAGAACGAAAAGCTCAGGAAGTGAAGTTATGTTCAAAAGAAAAGAAAAAAAATGAAAAAAATTGAAAACCGAAAAAAAAAAAGAAAAAAAAAAGAAATAAAAGAAGAAGTTGTGAGTATCTCCTCAAAATGTCAAATCAATGGAAGGAGTTTACCCTTGTGTTTCCTGTGTAATAAGCCAAATTGTTACTTCTGGCTTCATCGTTCGTTTTTTGGAAATTCACCGAAAGTTTGGATTGAGTATTCTTTTATCATTGGTCAGTTGCTAGCTCATCCTAACCTTCACATGACCATAACTATTTGTCCACCTTTCACCCATTTCCCAAAGCCTTCTTCTTATTTTTCGGCTTCTTTTCTATGTGCATTGTGATCTTTGACTTGTGTTTTGAATTGTTTACCATATTAGACTGCGGACACATTTTCATAAGTCGTAGATAGGTGAGTGTTTCAAAAACATTTACACATAAAGAAATCGCCTTTTACATACATGAGTGTTCGAGTGTGCCGTAAGAGTCCATTTGTCAAAAGATCATGCAAGAGCCGAAATTCTGTAGTGAAATTCTTTGCGCTACGCCGTTATGTAAATCTCGGCCATATTTATGTATCATTCTTGCCCACGTTGCTTTTGGGTTATGATTCATTATGTTTTCAAAGTCTTACGTTGAGATTTGTTTCTTGATGGTATAGTAGCCAATGCTTGCAACCTTGTCCTGGTATTGTTTGTTATGTTTGCTTTAGGACAAGCAAAGGTTTAGCTTGGGGGAGTTTGATAAGTGAATATTTGTATGATTTTAACCCCCAGTTTAGCTCGGTTTTGTATGTCATTTGTGCTTTGTTAAGCCATTTTATGAGCTAATATCGTCTTCTAGGCGAATTCCTGTGTTCTAACGTGTTTTGTAGGGAAAGTGACGTTTCTACGCCCTTTTTCTATATTCCCGAGCATTTGCCTAGAACCCGACGATTCGAAGAAGAAAGCTTGACCATGTGTAAGGCATTTCAAGAAGGTTCACTAACTTAAGAGAGAGAAGAAGCAAAGACGGTTTCGTAGTTGTCGGAAGATCAATCAATTGGGCGGAAGAATTCATCGCTTTACATCAAACCCTATCAAACAACCCGATTGTAGAAGTCAAGGGGAATGTTGGAAGTCGAGTCAAGCAAAGGAAGATGAAACGTTAGTCAACCGCTTCTAGAAGACCACATACCCGATCGGGTAAGTGTGTACCCGATCGGGTATCCTTGCTGATCCAAGCATGACGGCTCCTTCTTCCTTATTTTGTCCTATGTGTTTAATGCCCGACCTCTTCTCCACGAAACCCTAATACTATAAATAGATGATCTAAGCCCCTCTTCTAAACACATCCACACAAAAAACAATCTAATCTTATATCTCATACAATCTTCTTACATATCTTTTTTAGAATAATCTTTAGTTTTCTCTTTAGCTTTAGTCTTTCTAGTTTAGATTATCTTCTACTTTTTTCTTTTGTTCTTAGTTTATTTCTGTCCATTTCATATCAAAACATTAGTTTAGTTCAATAAGAATTTCAATCTTTGTAGTCTACTTTGTTGGGTACAAGAGTTGTAATTCAAGGTACGGTATTTCTATGCGAAGGATTTCTATTGTCGTTATCGCTTTCATTATTGATCGTCATCTAGGTATTCCTAATTTATCCTTTGTTTATTGTTCTTTATTGTTTTCCTTTTGATTGTTATTCTCTATTCATATCACTTAGATTCGTTTTTATGTTGTTATAATCATAGTTTCATTTCTCAGATTGTCATATAGTGTCGTTATTATCACCACATAGAGAGTCTAAATTATTGTTAAAATCAACTAAATATGCCTATCTTAACTTTCATTGTTAATATCATCGTAGACATAAACATAATCATGTGTGAGTAGTCACCTTTCTAGCGTGTAGGGTAGCCATGTTAGATTGATTAAAAGGTGATAATTGGATAAAAGAAATTGTGCTTTTAAAACATTGTGTCTATGCATGTTTGGACTTTAACGATAGTTGACGATTCTTGATCACAATCAATTGCTAGTATGGAATTCTTTCCTAGGTAGACATACGAGATTTGAATAGACAAAGCATGACATAGTGGATTAAGACCTAGTAAATCGCATAAAAAGCCTGCTAGACCATCTGATCTATGATTGTAATGAACACACCATTCTTACGAACGCGCAATGAATTATTTGCATATCCTAAATCCAATTTCATCAATATGTCAATCTACATGTGTGAACCTATTTCCCTAGATGCTTCTCATTATTGTTAAATCATCATTTGCTTTATTGTTTTCATTTTAGTTGCTCTTATTTTGCTCTTATTTATGTTCTTTATTAGTTTAGAATTCAAAACCTCAAAACCCAGAAAATTGTTAGATAAAACTCAATTGTGAGACGATTCACAATCCATAGGAAATACCATCTCCCTGAGGATCGACCCCTACTTCCCTAATTACATTAATTTGTTATTAGCCTAGTCTGGGTAATTTATCTTTGCATCGGGCTTGCGACAGGCCTGATCAATAAGTATTTGAACGATCGGCCAATTGAATTACTACCCCTGTTTTAACTACTTGCCCCAATTTCAATGATTTGTATAAAGAATAAGGGAGAACATTAATTGAAGCACCTAAATCAAGCATAGCATTAGGGATAGTGGTGTCTCCTAAGGTACAAGGCAAGGTAAACATACCCGTGTCACTACACTTAGGTGGCAACTTATGTTGAAACAAAGCCGACACATGTTCATTAACTTTAACTTTTTGGACACCCTTCAACTTTTGATTCCTTTTTATGGTACACAACTCTTTAAGAAACTTAGCATACCTAGGCACACTTTTCAATAAATATAATAAAGGGATCTTTACCTCGCATTTTCGGAAGGTCTCATAGACATCTTTGTCTTGTGTAGGACGGCTTTTCCTCTTGAGTGCCTCGGGAAAAGGTGGAGCAACCTCATGACTAGGTGTAACAATCGGTTGTACTTCCTCCTCTTGAACCAACGGTGAGGTGACGATGGGTTCAACCATCAACTCCTCATACTCTTGCTCAATTATCTCACTAATCTTTGCTTTTGGCCCTTGCAACTCCTTCCCACTTCTTAAAGTAATAGCACTCGCATTAGGCTTAGGATTAGGAATAGTTTGGGAAGGTAGCTTACCGGAATCTTTAGCTTCAAGTCTCCCAAGAGCACTAGACATTTGCCCAAATTGATTTTCCAAGTTGTGAATGCTAGCCTTTGTCTCTTGTTGACATTGCACTTGATTAGCTTGCGTAATGGCCACATTAGAAGTAACAGCCCGAATCATTTCCTCCGCAGACATGGATGGAGTGGAGGTTTGACCTTGAGAGGAGAATGAGTTCGAACCTTGTTGCCTTGGAATGAACCTTGGTTTAGATTGACCAAATTGTTGTCCAAATGATGAGCCTTGATTTTGTTGGCCTTGTAGTTGCAAACCGCCTTGTGGATTCCCATATTGGAAACCGGGATCGTCTCTCCGCATAGGATTATAGTAAGCGGCCTTGACCTCTTCGGTGTCCTCTTGGAGAAGTGGACACCGATCGGTGACCTGAACATTGGATGAGCAAAGACCACAAGCTTGCACTTGTTGCTTGTTGGAGCCAGTGTCTTCCACAGTTAGTGCAATAACATAAATAAATCTCTGTAGGTTCACAGGGTATACTTTGTATAATAATCAGTTGATTAACGTTTATCAATAACGGTTGGCTTGCTAGATAAGTTTGACGTTATTGTCATACAGATGACGGTGATCAACTGGTCCCTAAAAGTCACACCTATAGGATGTGTTTGAGAGATGTGATTATTTGAGAAAATAATCATATTGATGCCCTAATATATGACTAAAAGGTTAGTCAGTGTATTTGACTAAAAGGTTAGTCAATGTGATGATGAGACGATTATTTAATAACGATTAAATAAAGTTAGCTGAGACGAATTAACTGTAATTCGTAAATTGGATATATAATGTAAGCTAATTAAACATAAACCTTTATAATTAATTGGCAAATTATAAATATACGGATATTTATAATTAATGATGTATTATAATGTCGGTCCATGTAAAACGACGATTATAAGATATTACATTATATTCGAAGCCAAAATGACCAAAAACGAATGTATCCAGATACACTCGGTTTTTAGACAATGGGTAGTTATTTTGAGGAGACCAAATCTCCTCATATAAAACCTATGTGCCGTGAGAAAGAAAAGGGCGTAGATGAAAATTGAGATTTTCATTTTTCTAACCTAACCTAATTCTCACTACTGCCTCCATCATTCACGCATCAGAAAAAGACAAAAGTTAACAGTAACTTTTGACAAAACACAAAACAAAAGGTTAGCAGTAACTTTTGGATCTCTTTCTAACAAAGGAGAAGGGTATATCTCATACAATCTTGGGTGCAACGATTAGGAGGATATCTACTTTGATATCTTTGTTCTTTACGCCAATTGCTAGGACCGGAGGTTGATTTCTAAATCTCTACTCTTATTCATGTTTTCGTTTATGACTAGCATTATCAAATTATTACTTTTCGTTATAATCCTATTATAATTGTTTTGTGGTAATACCGATTTCCCACAAGTGGTATCAGAGCATAGGCCACGAAATTGTTTTTATTTGATTTCATAAACCGAAACTGTTTATGCCGCTGTGTGTTTGACTCGATCGAGGACTTTAGTGTCTCGATCGAGCAGTTTTTGTGAGTTTTTGGTCGATCGAGTACTTGTTTTTGCTCGATCGAGCAGTTTTCTCATTTTGTTGGTCGATCGAGTACTTGTTTTTGCTCGATCGAGCAGTTTTTTTTTGTTGGTCGATCGAGTGATGTTTATACTCGATCGAGGTCCCTGTTTGTCGACTAGGAAGAATTAGTCGATCGAGAGACTTTATTGTTTAATTTCTTCTCGATCGATTACTTTACAGTATCGTATTTCCTTTCGTATTCGTTTTCATTTAGATTTATTTTGTTATTTTAATCTGTTAAAATAACATACAATAGATTTGTAGATGTTTTAATTTAATAAAGATTAGATTAAAATGAAAATGGAAATGATGTTGAATGAGTTTTTTATTAGAAAGGATATTATTTTTCCCTATTTTGTCGATAAGGACCGTATTGCGAAAAAAAAAAAAATTTGCCGAAAATTTATGTTGAATATTTTTTTTTGCTGTATTCAAATTTTTGGGCCTTTAATTGTACATTATTCGGATTGTGTATAATTAATGTGAATCGGTTCACATATGCTTAATATCTTACATTTTAAAGCAGTTTGAAATGTTTAGGATAGTTCATTTTATCAGTAAAATGAATCGGGATTGTAATTAATGTGGGTAATTACATAATCACCACATAATTATAATCGATGTTAAAGGTTTGTTTGGATAATAAAACATCGTAATAACTGTATTATGTCTTGTATGTTTTATTTTAGTTGGTGCTTTTATAATGTTTTTGGATTGTTTGAATGAATTTTTATCGTATTTTACAATCAGTTGTAACTTAGTGTGGCCTTAGTAGATTGTGTTACCGTAATGATGGTAACATAGTCTTGGATGTAATTTGAGATCTCGAATCTCCATTATTTTTAGTTTTGGGTTTTGAAATTAGTATGTAATAAATAGGATCTATGTAATTTTATTTATTGTAATTTCAAAGAAGACTAAAGATGGACATTGGAGCTCACTCCCGCTACATGGACCAAGAAGGGTGATCAAGTCAAGCTTCGAGGGTCCAAGCAGTTGGATTCCAAGTTGTATTTCATTCTTTTTGGTAGGATAGGCCACACTAGGACATGTTTTTCCTTTACGTTTTTCCTTCTCGTTTACTTTCCATCACATGATAGATATAATTGCATCATATTCCGCCTAAACCAAACCACCTAAACCTAAAATGCATGAAAATGATTCATATAGATTGAATATTTTTAATCATGGACATACAGATGTCACTCGCTTTTAGGGCCATCACCTTAGTTAAATCATTCTCGAGTTGCTAGACATTCGTTCACTTAAAATGAATTTAAGTTAAGATGATGGGACCTTCCCCTATAAATTAAAATTGAGACTAGTCTTTATAGGGAAAACTACTATGAGCCCCTTCTTCGTCGGAAGTCATAATATGACCCCTTCTACGTTGGGTAAGTAGTGAGTGTTGACCTATTTTATCTCAACATTATAGTACGAGTAATATCTCGTGATTATGATGGACTAAAGATAGAATTTACAGAAATTTATCGACCAGGAATTCTAAAAGTAGAATTAGCCAAGAGGTTGGCTTATCAATTTACAGAAATTGAGTCTTGGGATCATTTATATAATTCTTGAGGGAGGTCAATTGTATAAATGCACGAGTCATCGAATTAAACTGTTTTTCATTAGACTCAAATTTTAAAACGATGAAACTTATCATATTTATTTTCTTTTTCCACAGTCATATATTCAGATATAACTGCTAATAACAAATGGCTGGCCATACTGATGACCCAATGCCAAGTGCCACGCTCGGACGTGAGTCCTGGCTTAAGATGTTCATGGACACTATGAATCAGTCAACGTGACTGAAGAATAACGGGTCCAACTTTGCGGACTGGGAGGCGGCATTACGGAATGCTGCCATTGCTGACGGTAAGCTCAAGTACTTGACTGAGCCTTTACCGCCAAACCCAGGCCCCAATGCAGGAGCAAATGAATCACTTGCTTATAGTGATTTCGTAATGGAGGCGGGTGCGATAAAGAACGTACTCATCTTTTCAATGGAATCAAATTTGCAAAGGCGATTCATTGCCCAAGGTGCGAACAAGATTTTCACCACGCTCTCTAACGAGTTCTCGAAAGCTCCGAGGATCGTTAGCTATGAGCATACCTGTCGCTTCTTTGAAGCGAAACTCCAGAAGGGCCAAGCAGTTAGCCCACACATTCTTGACATGATTGAGAATGTCGAGAAACTGGAGGCACTTGGTTGCAAAATCGATGAGAAGATCGTCATAGACCGCGTTCTTCATTCACTTCATGATGGTTTTGCCCTTTTCAGGGCAAATTACTATATGAATGATATGAAGAAGAGTCTTCATCAGCTCCACTCACTCCTTGTACAGACAGAGAGTGATCTGAAAGTGAGTGGGAGTCTGAAACAGGACGTTCTCATGATTGCCAACAAGGGCAAAGGTATGGGCAAGGCTAAGCAACCTAGCTGTAGGGAAGCCGAAATTCAAAAAGCCAGGGCAAGGCAAGAGTGGGCCTGGTGAGACTAGCGGTAGCTCACAAGGCAAGACAAAGAGCGATAAAGGTAACGTGGAGTGCCACCATTGCCACAAGCTTTGGGCATTGGAGGAGGAACTGCCTCGTGTACCGTGAGGACATAAAAGCAGGCCGCGTCTCTCCTGTTGGTATGTCTTCTTCTTTTATTCATATGATTGAGATCAACCATGCAAGTTTCGGAACTTGGGTACTAGATACTGGTTGTGGTTCTCATCTGTGCAATCATTTGCAGGGCCTAAGAAACATCACAACTCTCGCAAGGGGTGATGTGGACCTGCGAGTGGGGAATGGAGCAAGAGTAGCTGCCGTTTCAGTGGGAACATATGTAATCCAACTCCCGAGCGGATTTGAGTTATTTCTGAATAACTGTTACTATGTACCCAGTTTATCTAAAAACATTATTTCGGTTTCCGTACTTGATAAGGACGGCTTTTCGTTTGTAATAAAGGATAATAGCTGTATTTTCTCTTTAAACGAAATGATTTATGGTAAAGCAGTTTCCATGAATGGGATTTATGTTTTAGATCAAACCACAGATATATTGCATGTGAGTAGTAAGAAAGCAAAGGTTGGTGACAAAGATCAAACCTATTTATGGCATTGTCGTATGGGACACATAAATGAAAAACGCGTGAAGAAGCTCATTGATAATGGGACTATCTCCCCATTTGACTATGAATCTTTTGGCACGTGTGAATCATGTCTCTAGGCAAAATGACTCGAATTTCCTTCAAAGGTGTTGGAATGCGCGCTGCTGACCTATTAGGACTCATACATACTGATGTGTGTGGACCTATGTCAATCAACGCTAGAGATGGCTATAGATATTTTATCACTTTCACGGACGAGTTGAGTAGATATGGATATGTCTACTTAATGAAGCACAAAAGTGAGTCCTTTAATAAGTTCAAGGAATACCAGAATAAGGTTGAAAACCAGCTGGGTAGAAAGATTAAAGCACTACGTTCAGATCGTGGTGGCGAATATCTTTCGAATGAGTTTGATCAACACCTTAAAGACTGTGGTATTGTACTACAGTTAACTCCACCTGGAACACCACAATTGAATGGTGAGTCCGAACGGAGAAATCGAACATTACTTTATATGGTTCGATCCATGATGAGTCACACGGTTGTACCTGATTCATTGTGGGGTTATGCTCTTTTGTCAGCTGCTTTAATACTTAACCGAAGTCCGTCTAAAGCTGTAGACAAAACTCCATATGAATTATGGAAGGGAACGGTCCCTAACTTGTCCTTTATTCGGGTTTGGGGCTGCGAGGCTTATGTCAAGCGGAGACCTGACGATAAGCTCGGCCCATGATCGGTCAAGACATACTTTATTGGTTATCCAAAAGGGATGTTTGGTCATTACTTTTACTCGCCTACCGAACATCGAGTTTTTGTTGCGGCTAGTGCGACGTTCTTAGAGAAAGAATTTCTCGAGAATAGGAAAAGTAATGGAACCTTCGAACTGTCGGAGATTCAAGAACCAACAACCGAGCAACCAATGGAGGAAACTGTTCCTTCATCATCAGCTGCGGTTAATATTCCTTTGGAACCTAGGAGGTCGGGTAGACACTCTATTCCTCCAGACAGATACATTGGTATGGTCGAGGAAAATGAGAGTGATGACGTTTTACTCCTAGAGAGTAACGAACCCGCTACCTATAAAGGTGCCATGACCTGTTCCGACTCTAAGCTATGGCTTGACGCCATGGAATCCGGAGGTGGACTCTAGGTATGAGAATGGACGTTGGGATCTGGTGACTACCTGATAGGTGCGGCCTCTTCAGGCAATATGGCTTTACAAAATAAAGCATTCTGTAGAAGGACAACCAGATACATACAAGGCACGAATAGTGGCAAATGGTTTCACTCAAGTGCACGGTTTGCATTATGATGAAATTTTTGCACCCGTAGTCATGCTGCGTTCCATTCGGATAATCTTAGCGATTGCCGCTTTTCAGGACTATGAAATTTGGCAGATGGACGTGAAAACCGCCTTCTTAAACGGTTATTTGGAGGAGGAGTTGTACATGGTACAACCCGAAGGTTTCATTGATCCTAAGAATCCTAAGAAGGTATGCAAGCTTAAGCGTTCCATCTATGGACTTAAGCAGGCTTCACGGAGTTGGAATCATCGTTTCGACCAGGTAATAAAAGAGATTGGATTTACTCGATCGGTCGAGGAACCATGCTTATATATCAAGTCGAGTAGGAGCAAGATTGTCTTCCTAATATTGTATGTCGATGACATACTCTTGATTGGGAATGACATACCTCTCTTAACTTCGGTAAAAGTTTGGTTAAAGAACCATTTCCAGATGAAAGATCTGGGCCAGGCAAAAAGAATTTTGGGGATCCGTATCTACAGAGATATATCACGACGGATGTTATCCCTCAGTCAGGAGTCTTATATAGATAAGATTCTTGAGAGGTTCAGCATGACCAACTCCAAGAAGGGGAACCTTCCAATGGTCTCTGGGATGCAGTTGAGTAAAGCTCAGGCACCAAAGACATCGGAAGAGGTCGAGCGCATGAGTCGGATTCCTTATGCATCAGCTATAGGATCGATCATGTATGCCATGATATGCACATGTCCAGACGTGGCATATGCATTGAGTATGACGAGTCGAGACCAAGGCAATCCAGGTGAAACACACTGGATGGCTGTTAAGAATATCCTTAAGTACCTACGGAGGACTAAGGATTGGGTATTGACTTATAAAGGCGACACTGAGCTATGCGCAATCGGTTACGCAGATGCTAGCTTCCAAACGGATCGAGATGACTCGAAATCTCAGTCTGGATTCGTTTTTACTCTTAATGGCGATGCGGTCAGCTGGAAAAGCTCCAAACAAACTGTTATAGCAGATTCTACGACTGAATCTGAGTACTATGCTGCTTCAGAGGCTGCGAAGGAAGCTATATGGATGCGTCAATTCTTACAAGGACTAACTGTAGTTCCTAGTTCGGATGACCCGATCACCATCTATTGTGATAATAGTGGTGCCATATTCCAGGCTAAGGAGCCCAAGTCCAGCAACAAGTCTAGGCATGTACAACGGAAGGCTCACATGATCCGAGATTATGTGGAGCAAAGGGAGATAGTGATAGACAAGATTGCTACGGATGACAACGTCGCAGATCCTCTCACTAAACCATTGAGATATGATAAACATAAGGGCACGTTATTTCCATGGGAATCAAACGTGTTCATGAGTTGTATTAGTTGTTTTGTATGGATTAGACACCTGTATCTTTTTCATAAAAACTATCTATAAAATCATCGTTTTGTTTATATTTTGTTTTTCATGTGGGTTGTACTGACAACATTGAACACCACAAAGTGAACTGAATTACATTAGTATTTGTTTGGTCCGAATCGCCTACATGAGTTGTAACTCTGTGGCCAATTATTGTGCAGTCGATTGATGGTGGGTTCAAGAGCATAGCAAACAGTTTACTGTGATCACATATGCGAGTTATAATGATACCTAGCAGGACAATTTTGTGAAAACGTTATGGAGTCCTAAATGTTTCAGAACATTAGGTGCCAGGTCGTGGATAGGACATCCATAGTGTTCCTAGAGTCGATTCTTTTGACTATCGACTGTCTCTTGAGATAAAGGCAGTTTTTGGGTGACTTTGGTTTCTTTCTCATGGTCGACCGTAACAGGAGGCTAAGTAGAATTTCACTGGGTCATTTCATACTGCGCTTGTATCTGCAAGATCGAGTTTTTTTGAAGAAAATATCCAACCTTATCAAGGATATGATATTTCTCCGGGCCAATCAAGGAGCTGTAACTGAAATGCATGGCCATGCTCGAATGAAGATTCGTTTATCAGTTAAGTTACTCTCTAGTCGGGGAAACCACTCTTGATACTGATCACTTGTAAACTAGGACCTTTGTGAATACGGACTTTGCAAATTGGTTTACATTGAGTGGGAGAAATTTATTATGGATATGAGAATCGGTTATCGCACATACACTTGTACGGACAAGTGGGAGATTGTTGGAGCCAGTGTCCTCCACAGTTAATGCAATAACATAAATAAATCTCTGTAGGTTCACAGGGTATACTTTGTATAATAATCAGTTGAGTAACGTTTATCAATAACGGTTGGCTTGCTAGATAAGTTTGACGTTATTGTCATACAGATGGCGGTGATCAACTGGTCCCTAAAAGTCACACCTATAGAGGTGTTTGAGAGATGGATATTTGAGAAAAATAAATCAGATTGAGGCCTATTATATGACTAAAAGGTTATTCAGTTGTATTTGATAAAAGGTTAGTCATGTGATGGTGAGACGATGATTTAATAACGATTAAATCAGTTAGATTGAGACGAATTAACTGTAATTCGTAAATTGAATATAAAATGTTATATTTAATTGTTGTATATAATGTAAGCTAATTAAACATAAACCGTTATAATTAATTGGCAAATTATAAATATACGGATATTTATAATTAATGATGTATTATAATGTCGGTCCATGTAAAACGACAATTATAATATATTACATTATATTGGAAGCTAAAATGACCAAAAACGAATGTATCCAGATACACTCGGTTTTTAGTCAATGGGTAGTTATTTGAGGAGACTAAATCTCCTCATATAAAAGAACCTAGTGGAGCCGTGAGGAAAGTAGTGAGGAAGCAGGAAAAGAAAATTCTAACCCTAATCTATTCTTTTCTCATTGGGTGCCTCCATCTCAACACATATCACAGAAAGAAAAAGTTAACAGTAGCTTTTTCACAAAACACAAAAACAAAAGGTTAACAGTAACTTTTGAAAACTTCTAGCAATTCAAG
>JAIUZE010072130.1:0-18925 GCA_022085475.1 Heliosperma pusillum | reverse complement strand
GTTGTCGTATTACAACGGTGATCAACTGACCCCTTTCGATCACACCTAAAGGATGAGACCCAAACAATAAACTGGTTATTTGTATACGATACAGTTTAATTAGTCCTTTACATATATATTTGATATATGTTTGGTTACGAGAGTTATTTATTGGAAATTAAGTTAGGAACTCATTCAGGTTAAGTTTATTAGTCAATTATACGATAACTGACTGAATAAATTTTACGTCTTATTTTAATATGATTAAATAAGATTTAATTTAGTAAGTAATCGTTAATTCACTAAATTAGTTGAGGTTGTGCATATATTTTGAGGTAGAGGTAATTAGTTAATTATATTTACAAGGAGTTGTAAAATAAATTAACTAGACATTGTGTGACTAATTATATATTGATATAATGGTAAAATATTACTTAAAAGTTAAGTATATATTATTTATTAATTTGAATCATATAATTGTTATATAATCAAATTAACACTTAATTATACTATATAATTAAGCATATGATTATAAGTATATGTGGGACAAATATCAAAAATCAAAATGGACCATTTTACCTATATGGAGGCCGGATTCCATGTAGTGGAAGAAATGACTTTTGTTCTTTTCTTTTCTTACACTTCAACATGTGATTATGACATGTATGACACATGAACATGATCATATATTATCCTACACTCTACCATTTTGCATGGGATTAAAATAAGCAAAATATTGGCTCAAAATCAGCAACATGACCGACCATATGGCCTATATAAGGATATATTGGTTGTTCATTTCATTTGCTCATTTTTTCACTTTTTTTTGCTATTTTCTCTAACTTCTCTCTAAAACTCTCTAATTTCTTTGTCGTTCAACTATAATCGCATAAAAGCATGATTAGTTCCACAAATTTCAGAACAAGTCTCCGGAGGTTTTCCAGCTGTTGCAGCCGAGAATGAATCAAACTTCATGTCTCGGTATTCTCCTGCCCGCACCGACGAAGTGAAGCGATGGAACGAGCGAAAAACAAGAGTTAGCCGTGTAGCTCGGGGGAGTTGACTTGCTCGACCAACCCTTGAACCGCGGAGCCTGGATACTTCATTTTTTTGGTCCAACCGAGCCAACCATAAATTAGTTTCATTTATAATGTTAATCTGAATCCTCCAAGGCATTGGTGAGGGTTTGATTGAGACATGACATTCCTGCAATTAACTAATATTCTTATATTACTAGAGTAGTAATAAATCTAATATTAGTTACTACTTGTCAGTATATTTTCTAGTCTAAAGTTATAGTGAAAGTTTGGGTTTAGTCTTGGGTGCATGTTGGAAGGAGACTTTCTACATTGAAAGTTCTATCAAAGGAGATCATCCTCTTTGTTTTAGCTTAAGATCAATAAGAAAAAGGAGTTTCTTATTGTGCCCATTAATACCGAAATTTTTCAATGTAAGAAAATCTCATCTTAAGTTTATTTATGCCTTTATATTTGCATGCATGTTACATAGATCATTAAATACTAAATTAACAAGTTAATTAGTAACTAATTAGAGGAGTCTAATTAGGGTCTATGGACTTTCAACTTCCGCCTGTCGCGCTTTTACTCAAACAGGGACAAGCTCTGGAAATGACGCGGCACTTGTTGCGCCTCTTCCAAAGATCGCAGCTCCATGCTGCGCTTATTCCCCAGCTCGCTTTCTTTTTAATTTCAAAGTTCGTTACAAATTAGTTATTTGTGGGCCCAAATCTTGTGCGCCTCTTCTCCGACATCTTACTTCACGTGCTTGGTTCTTTTCCAAGACCCGCGCTTTGACAAACTTCAAAACCGTCACATGATGTTATCTCAGCGGGACACCCCTTCCGGACATACAACTCGTGGGCCTGTCTTTTATCATCAGGATGTTGCTCGCTACAACCGAGCAGATTCCCGTACAAATTCGACCCTGACAGAGTCTTCCGTATATCCAGTGCAGCAATATTCTGCAGATTCTTTCAATATACATGTTTCCCCGACGAGAGTTTGCCAGATAATAGAAACAGGCAGATTCTCACATATGATATTTTCAACGGCTGGCGAGCCCATTCTCAACGGCACCTCATTCCAAATAAGACGATGCCTCGGGTATGACTCCTTCTTATGGCTGGCGGGCATTTATACGTAGTCTAATGGACTTTAAACGACCCTCTCCGATGGTCGACAGACTTTAAAATGTTCCCGACGACAGGTCTTTGGTTCAGACCCTTTGAGCCACCTCGCGTCGCAATAGTCGTCAGGTTGTAATATTCGACTGACCTGATGGCTATACTTTGACTTTTGTCTTGTCCAAGCCTCAGTCAAAGTGAGGGCTCTGTAGATACCTCAATTATACACCTTCCACCAACCACCGAGTGATGATTGGGCCGCATGTTTGGTACGCGAAACGATTTATGACAATTCGTAAGTTTATCGTCAAGTGATATGTAACACCCGCAAATGTACCCTATTTTTATACTGAAAATATTATACAGATACTTTTCAGCGAATTTTAGTTTTAGGCTAGAATTTAATTTCCCGTGTCAATTTTAGAAAATCCGAGTTCGTTTTCGGACTTTACGCGAGATTTCGAGTAAGTTACGTCTTAAGACGCTTATGGGCTTTTTCCATAATTTTCCTCTTACTCCCTTATACTCCCTCATAAACCCTAACTCCCTCACATTCAATCTTCTTCTTCCTCACCAAGAAACCCTAAAAACCCTAACCTCCATATTTGATCAAACTTAGAATCGTCACTACTCATTCATTTCTCGCTCAAATTCACCTAAGTTCGTCTTATTCTTTCCCTCTCATCGTCCTCTATCCGTATTGGTAATAAAATTACCGTCTTTCTCGCTTTTCAATTTATCCGTCTTTCTCAAAGGTGAATTATATTCATCTTTTATTGTCTAATTGTAGGTGGTGACCTCCAAGACCCCGACAAAGACTACTTCTTGATAGAAGAGGACATTGACGCGGACTGAAGACGCGAAAAGGTAACGGTGAAGGGTTAATCGATATCATTTACGTGTTTTAATGTGTTTTCTATGTTAGAAATCGTATTTAGAATAAGGTTAGTAATCATAGGAATTGTGTTGTTGATGATGGTTGTTGTTAATTGATATGAGAATTGATGGTTTGTGTTGATAAAAGATGATTGTTGTATGTGGTTGACAAGTTGAAATTTGAGGATCGTGTGCCCGAGACAGAACGTTGGCAGCGTCGTGGGACGCTGGCTGCATTGCCTGGCGCAGACAGCGTTTCTTGCTGCCAGTTTTTCCCAAAATCGACCCTTTGAATTCTATTTCCGCCTTGACTTTCCTTGACCCTTTGGACTTGGTCTTCTTGTATTGATGATTTGTTTGTAGCCACTCCAAATTGTCGGGTTTGGGTTTCGGGTCTCGGGTTTGACTTTGACTTTTGTTGACTTCCGGGTGTGACTCTAAAAGTTGACTTTAAATATTAATGTTTCGAATATATGATAATCCCTTCGCTTGTATCGCATGTTTTGTGACGGTTTTTAGTATGTCCCCTCTTGAGTCGGTTTTACCTTTTGTTTTGATTTGAGCACTACGCGTTGAGTGCTTTGAACTCTGATTTCCCGGCTACACCCTTATACTCGTTAGACTGGAATGTCGGAGCGATGGGGTGTATCCTTGATGCTTGTATGCATGTTTTAGTGGGGATATGACGACGTTGTTAGGAGGTGAACGCCATGTGTTGATCGACCCGGCCGTCAAATGTTGTATCCTTGCGAGGTGGTATCATTGCATGTAGAGTACTAGCTTGACTTTTGACTATAGATCTCTTTCCGCCTCTTTCGTGTGGTTTAGCCGAATTTGGGGTACTCGACGTCTTTGTATGATCGAGTCTTGGATGTGGAACGTCTTACCCCATGTCGAATCGGAACATGTCTTATTCCGAGAGTCTGGCCAGGTTTAGACTAGGACCGTATTATTATCGACGTCTTACCGAAAGGATTAGAGTCTTGTGTGTACGAAACGTCTTATCGTACACAATTCCGGGAAACGTCTTATCCCGTGAATTTGTTTGTCTAGGTCATGAGTATACGAAACGTCTTATCGTATACGGTTCCGAGAAATGTCTTATCTCGTGGGCTTCCATTGGCTTGTCTTGCTATTGTACACGATGCTAGTGCCTGCCATTAACCGTGAGAGATTATGTTGTCATATTCGTATGATTTGATGGTTGTTTGTAAGTTGAATTATACGTGAACATTGAGTTGGACTCTTGCATGAAATAGATGATTGACGTGGTTTATATGTCGAGTCTCTATCTTATCAAGTATATATGCCGCTAACGGTGAGATGTAAGCCCTAGTGAGTATATAGTTGCCTAAGGGTGTTTTCCCCGAGTCTTTCTATAATATGATGGTTACGGTTTTGTACTTCATGTACCGATATCTTTACATATTGAATTGCCTATTTATTCTTCTCGTATTTCACATGTATATTTATATATGCATGCTTCTACTTTTGTATTTCCTTTTATGTACGTTTATTGTGATATGGCTGGGAGAACCCGGAGTTACTCCCCACTGATTGTGGCGTTCATGTTTTTCATGGATGAACAGGTTGCTTGCTTGGATGGCTTTTTGCTCGTGGTATTTTGGGTTCGGGTTTGAGCTAGCGGGCGTTGGCCTGGATGAATCACCTCTAGACGATTTTTAGCTAGTTGCTAATAACTTTGTTACTTGATCACATTTTGAGAGACTTCGTCTCTTGTAGTATATTCTACCTTGATTTGTAATTATTTGACATTCCTCGCATTTTTATCTTAGCATGTAAAAAGTTTTAAAAACACCGTATTTTCCGCTATATAAATCACATGCTTGTTATGTTTATTTTCGCATTCGCGAGGGTTGTCACAGTTGGTATCAGAGCTTTAACGCTCCTGACGTACACACGTGAACCCTAAACTTAAACTACTTGACCTTGAAATAATAAATGAGAGATGGGTAGAAGTTAAGGATTTTACTTGGTAGTCTATTTGTTTATGCTAAGTGTTAGGATTAACTTGTTTTGTTTTTGTTTCTTATGAAGATGGTTAGACCTCGAGTAGTAGAGAATGTTATGCTAGAAGCTCTTACTCAAGTTCTAAAGAATCAGCAAGATGCGGCTATTGCTCAAGCCAACCAAGTTCCCCCTCGTAGAGAGGATAACCACCAAGGAGGCTACGCTTGGGTGACTAGCCAAATAGCTAGGAGTAAGATTTTACCTTACGGTGGAGAGCCGGACCCTACCGAGCTATTGGAATGGTTTTGAGAAATGGAGAAGCAATTTTATTTATACCAAGTCCGTGAAGAGGACAAGGTGAGGATTGCCAAGCATTTCCTTGTAAGAGAAGCCGACAATTGGTGGTCGATTACTAATCTCACCGCCATTCTTGAAATCAATTTCGGTTAGGAATGTTTTAAGGCTCTCGTGGAAGACCGATTTTACCCTAAGGAGCTCAAGCAACAAAGGCTCAAGGAATTTATTGATTTCAAGCAAAGTGACTTGACGGTTCAAGACTTTACCATGCAATTCAACAAGCTTGCTCACTTTGCACCAAGACTCATCAAGGATGATGAGGATCGAGCTTTTTACTACCGTAATAAGCTAAGTGCCTTGCTTCAAAGTAAGGTAAGGAGGAGCTCTACTTCTTTCGGGGAGTTGTATGATGATGCCCTTTGGGCCAAGAACTCCATGAAGGCCGTTAGAGATGAAGCAAAGATGAAGAATCCCTCTCCTTCCCCCTCTTTCAATCCAAGGTCAAACTTCCATGGCAAAAGATCTTTCACTCCCTCTTCTTCTGATGCCTATGCTAACAAGAGGAGTTTCAATGCTCCCTCAAACTCCAATGCAAGAACACTTGAACCTCATCACCCTTAAGCTAACCCGAATGCGGCTCCTAGGCCCAATGCTCCCCCTTAAACTCAAGCTCAAGGACGAATTTGTGACGGTTGTAGGAGACCCGTTCATCCCGAAGTTGGATGCTATGATAGGCCCCTCTTTTGCTTTTTCTGTAAGAAGCTGGGTCACCGCTTTCGTGAATGCCCCGATCGTCAGACTCCCGCACCCGGTGCCAAAGCTAAGGGATCCATCTATGTACTCAGCCGAGCCGAAGCTAATGCTCACCCGAAAATCATGACTGGTAGGTTCACTTCCTTAGATCAACCTCGTTTTCCTTTTCCGCCTTCATCTTTTCCATCATATCGTAGTCCTTGTTTGATGCCTCCTAGCGTTCATGGTATCATGTTCGTCTACCATAATCTCTTGTGAGGTAGTTTTCTCTTTAGCTAATGTAAGAAGTTAGTAGGTGTGTTTTGATGATGAACCAAATATGGTACCCACCCACCCTATGGAGCTCGATTCATGTTTAATTGACTATAAGGAATTGAGGATAAGCTTAGGTTGACCCTTTCTTGGTGATTTTAGACTTTGAATCTTCATATTGCAATATCACCTTGAGGATCGATTTGAGCGCAATGATAGTTTGTTGTTGTTAAGGATTATAGTGGTTGCTTTAAAGATTACTTAAGAATTTATTGTCTTTATATGTTGGATCCTAACAAGAAAGTTTACTTTTTGGAATTTGGACTTGGTGACCAATCTCGAGGAATATTTTCATAAGCAAAGACCGATACATTTTGAGTTTTGATGGGCTAGATGATTTGATTAATTGACGTATCGCCATGTGTTTGGCAATATGTATGATTTGGAATTTGTACTCATTCTTTGCTTAAGGAATTGTGATTTGACTTTTGAGGATGAAAAGGTCCATGTAAATTTAGGATAATGAGTTTGAAGTAAATTGAATTAAAGGATTTCATGGTAAGTCTCTTTTACCTTGTGGTTGTTAGCAATCATGTTTCCCTAGATATAAATATTTTGTTGGTGGTTCCTAATAAGAGTTTTGATGGAACTAAGAAGATTAGAGTACGTAATAAATCTTTTATGTGGATTGTTAGTTGTGGAGTCTACCGTGCCGATGGACCTTAGTAAATTCTAATTGGATTTGAATAATTAGGGTAGCGGCTTGAAGCCTCAGGATTATAGAATATTTTTGTAGGAATCTAATGATTGAAGTGTTGAGTTGCAAATTGGGTAAATTGCATTCTCTTGAGGATTTCGTTTACTCGTGAAGTTAGTGATGTCGAGCTGCGAGCGACCTTTGAATTACCAATGAATGAGAGATAGGTTTGGAGTTCGTCCCTCTCTTTCCCCTCGATTTAACCCTTGCTAAATCTGCTACTCTTCAATCCTTCCCCTTTTTGGTCCTTTTTGGTCCTTTTTGCTCGTTGATCGTACCTCTTAGCTTCGTGATTTGCGGACTTAAGGTTCGAGTCGCGCTATGTACGTATAATATCTTTTTATTTTGAATTTATCCTTGAGAAAACTTTCACATTTTCTTATTGTATTTCCAATCTGAGGTTTCACCGAAGTTTTAAAGATGATTTCACTATTTCGACATTAATTGATTTGGATAATTAGAGTTCTCGTTCCCGACGGGCACTCTTGAGATCCGTAAATAAAGTTTCGCACTTATGAAAAATTTCCTTAAATCATTTTCGAGATGAACCTCGCTTCATAAATGATTCCTTTGTAAACGTTTTCGTGTTGATTTTGAAAATCGATTCCTGTCTTTGACACTTTTGTTTTCTACTCTCAAGTTTCGAGGACGAAACTTTTTAAAAGGTGGGGTGATTGTAACACCCGCAAATGTACCCTATTTTTATAGTGAAAATATTATACGGATACTTTTCAGCGAATTTTAGTTTTAGGCTATAATTTAATTTCCCGTGTCTATTTTAGAAAATCAGAGTTCGTTTTCGGACTTTACGCGAGATTTCGAGTAAGTTACGTCTTAAGACGCTTATGGACTTTTTCCATGAATTTTCTTCTTACTCCCTTATACTCCCTCATAACCCTAACTCCCTCACATTCAATCTTCTTCTTCCTCACCAAGAAACTCCAAAAACCCTAGCCTCCATATTTGATCAAACTTAGAATCGTCACTACTCATTCATTTCTCGCTCAAATTCACCTAAGTTTGTCTTATTTTTTCCCTCTCATCGTCCTCTATCCGTATTGGTAATAAAATTACCGTCTTTCTAGCTTTTCAATTTATCCGTCTTTCTCAAAGTTGAATTATATTCATTGATAAGTGAATATTTGTATGATTTTAACCCCCATTTTAGCTCGGTTTTGTATGTCATTTGTGCTTTGTTAAGCCACTTTATGAGCTAATATCGTCTTCTAGACGAATTCCTATGTTCTAACCTGTTTTGTAGGGAAAGTGACGTTTCTACGCCCTTTTTCTATATTCCCGAGCATTTGCCTAGAACCCGACGATTTGAAGAAGCAAGCTTGACCAAGTGAAAGGCATTTCAAGAAGGTTCACTAATTCAAAAGAAAGAAGAAGTAAAGACGATGTCGCAGTTGTCGGAAGATCAATCGGTTAGGCGAAGAATTCATCGCTTTACATCAAACCCTATCAACAAACCCGACTCAAGAGGTCAAGGGGGATGTTGGAAGTCAAGTCATAAGCAAACGGAGATGAAACGAGAGTCAAAGCTTCTTGATGACAACTTACCCGATCGGGTAAGTGTGTACCCGATCGGGGATCCTTGCTGCTTTGAGCAAATTGCTTCAACTTCTTTCTTTTGTCCTATATGTTCAATGCTCGACCCCTTCCCCACGAAACCCTAATGCTATATAAAGGATGCTCCAGCCACACAACAACACACAATCCTCTTCACACATCTCTTCTACATCCTCTTTAGAATAATCTTTTCTCTTCTCTTTAGTTTAGAAATTCTAGTTTAGATCATTTTCTTCTTCTTTTCATCTTTAGTTCTTCGTTTATTTATGTCCTTTCTACATCAAAACTTTAGCTTAGATCAATAATAATTTCAATCTTTGTAATCTATTTTGTTGGGTACAAGTGTTGTAATTCAAGGAACGATTATTCTATGCAAGGGATTTCTATTATTGTTATCGCTTTCGTTGTTGATCGTCACCTAGGTATCTCTATTTTATCTCTTGTTTTAAGTCCTTATTGTTTTCTATTTGATTGTTATTTTCCATACATATTATCTTAGATTCATTTTTGTGTTGTTATAATCGTAATTTCATTTCTTAGATTATCAATTAGCGTCGTTATTATCGCCACATAGAGAGTCTTAAATTATTGTAAACATGTCTATCCTAGTTTTCATTATCACCATCATCTTAGATATAAACATTATCATGAGTGAGTAGTCACCTTTCTAGGGTGTAGGGTAGCCATGTTAGATTGATTAAAAGATGTTAATTGGATAAAAGAAATTGTGCTTTTAAAACATTGTGTCTATGCATGTTTGGACTATAACGATAGTTGACGATTCCTGATCAAAATCATTGACTAGCATGGAATTCTTTTCCAAGGTAGAGATACGAGAATTGAATAGACAAAGCATGACATGGTGGATTAAGACCTAGTAAATTGCCTAAAAGCCTGCTAGACCATCTGATCTATGATTGTAATGAACACATCATTCTTACGAACTCACAATGAATTATTTGCATGTTCCATATCCAATTTCATCAATATGTCAATCTACATGTGTGAACCTACTTCCCTAGATGCTTCTCATTATTGTTAATTCATCATTTGCTTTATTGCTTTCATCTTCATTTGCTTTTATTTTGTTTTCATTTATGCTTTTTGTTAGTTTAGACATTAAAACTCCAAAACCCAGAAACTCGTTAGATAAAACCAATTGCGAGACACTTCACAATCTATAGGAAACACCATCTCCCTGAGGATCGACCCCTACTTCCCTAATTACATTAATTTGTTATTAGCCTAGTCTGGGTAATTTATCTTTGTATCGGGCTCGCGACAGGTCCGATCAAATTTTGGCGCCGTTGCCGGGGAGCACGGTTTAGTTTTCCTTTTTCTTGTGATTTTTATCGCAATTAGTTTTATCTAGTCTTTAGGAACCCAAATTCCTTTAGACCTCTCTTGATTTTTCATCTTAGCTTTTCAATCTTATGCCCAGATCTTCTAGACTAGGGACCCCTATCTCTTTAGACCCCGAACTAGAAAGGACTCTGCGTAGGAAACTAAAGCTATTCAACGAAATCTCAAAAGCTTCTGATACTTCAAGTTTAGATCGTATTCGTGAGAAATACTCGGATATTTTATCTAATCTCGAAGGAGAAGAAGATCCATTCTCATCTCCATTCTCAAAAACCAATCAACTTTCAAACAACACTCCATCTTCATCTTCACAAAAGAAAATGGTTCGACTTTCAGACCATTCCAAGCCAACTGCAGATACACTTCCAAGGGGTATCGCTACACCTCAAATCACTGCCCAAAACTTCGAAATCAAACATGCCTTCATCAATTTAATAGAAAGAAGTCAATTTGGTGGCAATGCCACAGAAGATCCTAACCTTCATATTCAAAACTTCTGTGACTATTGCTCCACGATTAGACAAACTGGAGTATCCCAAGAGCAGATTAGGGAAATGCTCTTTCCCTTCTCTTTAACAGGAAAGGCAAAACTCTGGATCAATAGCCTTGACGAGTTGCCTTAGGAATAGCCGACTGGGATGGTCTAGCTCTTGCTTTCTATCAAAAGTACTTCCCACCAGAACGAACCGCACTCTTACGAAGTCAAATCACTGGATTTCGTCAGAGAGGCGATGAAAGCCTTTATGAGGCATGGGAAAGGTACAAAGAATTACAAAGAGAATGCCCTCATCATGGCCTTGATTCATGGTTCCTAGCTATCACCTTCTACAACGGTTGTTGTGGCGAATCGCGTCGTATCCTCGACTCCGCTAACAATGGTCGTTTCGATCAAATCGATGTAGAAATAGCTAGTACAACTATCGAGTCAATGGCAATCCACGACTCTCAACCATATAGGACGATTTAAGTAAAGTAGGACTCCTAGAAGCCCAATTAGCCCTTCTGCAGCAACAAGTAGGAAGCTCTTCCTAATCCAAGGAACATGTTAACGTCACTAACCACGTAGTGGTATGTGAGACATGTGGGGTTGGAGGACACAGTTTTCAAGAATGTAGGAGTTCGCTAGAGCAAGTCAATGCCTATCAACCATATAGGCAGGGCACTGCTTTCTCAAACTTCTATAACGAGAACACAAAGAACCATCCTTTTTTGTCCTACAAAAGCACCAACATTCAAAATCCTCACCATCAGATTCAACAACCATATCAACAGAAGCCTTACAATCCACCTGGTTTTCAAAACCAGAGACCTTCATTCCAACCTAACTTCAATCAACCTTACCAACACCAACCTCAACACCAACCACCCCAAAATCAAAGCCAACCTAATGACTCAAGCTTGAGCAAGATTGAATCCATGCTTCTCCAAGTTGTTCAAAAACAAGATTCAATGTTTGCTCAACTTCAAAAGAGTGATCAAGCTCAAAGTGCTGCCATCAAGATGCTTGAAACTCAAATGGCCCAATTGGCTGCCTCTAATGCCCAAAGAAAACAAGGCCAACTCCCACCTCATGGTGAGCAACCGAGGGACACCGCTAATGCTATCACCCTTAGGAGTGGTACCACTTATAAAGAACCTCAGCAACCCAAAGAACCAATAGTTGAGCCTACACAAGTAGAGAGCCAAAAAGATTCTCAACCATCCACCGCTAAGGAAGCGGAAAACAAACCTGAAAAGAAGGATGAACCTGAAAAGGAACCCATCAAAATCAAAGTTCCATTTCCCCAACGTTTGAGGAGAAATCATAAGGAAACCCAGTTTAGTAAATTCATGGAAGTAGTCAAAAACCTCCAAGTAACGGTTCCCTTCACTGAACTAATCACTCAAATCCCTTCTTACACAAAATTCATGAAGGATATCTTAACAAAGAAGAGGACTTTAGATGATGTTGAAATCATAGCATTCACAGTTGAATGCAACGCGTTATTGCAAAATAAGTCCCCTCTTAAGTTAAAGGATCCTGGTAGTTTCTCTATACCTTGCACTATAGGCACCTACACAATCGATAAAGCTTTATGCGACCTAGGTGCTAGCGTAAACGTCATGCCCTATTCCATCTGCGAAAAGTTAAATATGGGAATTCTTAAATGCACCAGTATCATTCTGCAAATGGCAGACCGTTCTCTAAAACAACCTATGGGAGTTTTAGAAGATGTGCCTGTCAAAGTAGGGAGATTTTTCATTCCCGTCGATTTCATTGTGCTAGATATGGCTGAAGATTCGCAAATCCCTATTATCTTAGGAAGGCCATTCTTACACACTGCTGGAGCAGTAATCGACGTCAAGAATGGAAAACTGACATTAGAAGTAGGTGACGATAAAGTCACCTATAACTTAAACAGTGCAATGAAAAGCCCTATGCTTGAAGAGCCTTGCTGTTTCCTTGACATTGTCGACTCCATTATTGATGAATCTCTGTATCCATCAATAATTGAGGATCCTTTAGAAGCAATCTTATTGTTGGAGGATATCTCTGAGAATGACAATTTCGAAATCAGTGAGCTGGAAGAGGACCTGACTGGAAAAGAGATACCGTCTGAAGAAGTAGAAGACTTCATAAGCTTAATTGATGCTCATGCCAAGGCAGGAGTACACAAACCTGAACTTAAACCTCTTCCCTCAAATCTAAAATATGCTTTTTTAGATGAATCTGAATATTGCCCAGTCATAGTGAGTGCTCTCCTAGATGAAAATCAGTTAACCTCACTATTGACTGTCCTGAAAAAGCACAAAAAGGCAATAGGATATAAACTCGAAGATTTGACTGGCATAAGCCCGGACTTCTGCATGCATAGAATCAATTTAGAAGAAGGCCAAAAACCTTGTGTTCAAGGTCAACGCCGTCTTAATCCCAACATGCAAGAAGTAGTTAAAACTGAAGTTATGAAATTGTTAGATACTGGCATAATCTATGCAATCTCTGACTTGAAATGGGTTAGCCCTGTTCAAGTTGTTCCCAAGAAAGGAGGAACAACAGTAGTCAAAAATGAAAAGAATGAGCGCATCCCCACAAGGATTGTGACGGGATGGCGTATGTGTATTGACTACAGAAAGCTGAATCAATCAACTAGAAAAGATCACTATCCTCTACCCTTCATTGATCAAATGCTAGAGAGGTTAGCTTGTCACAAATACTTCTGCTATCTAGATGGTTACTCAGGATTTTTCCAAATTCCTATCCACCCTGAGGACCAAGAGAAAACCACCTTCACCTGTCCCTATGGTACTTTCGCTTATCGCAGAATGCCATTTGGCTTGTGTAATGCACCTGCCACTTTCCAGCGTTGCATGACTAGTATCTTTTCAGATTTTGTTGAATCTATCATGGAAGTATTCATGGACGACTTTAGTGTCTATGGAATTTCCTTCGATAATTGTTTGACAAATCTATCCAGAGTTCTAAAACGCTGTGAAGAAGTCGACCTTGTTCTCAATTGGGAAAAGTGTCACTTCATGGTGAACGAAGGTGTAGTTTTAGGACACATCATTTCTGAGAGAGGTATAGAAGTGGATCGAGCTAAGATCCAAGTTATTGAACAGTTACCACCACCTGCTAATGTAAAAGGAATCAGGAGTTTCCTTGGCCACGCCGGTTTCTACCGACGATTTATAAAAGATTTTTCAAAACTAACCAAGCCCCTGACTCAGCTCCTTTTCAAGGATGCACCTTTTAATTTCACAAAGGAATGCCTTGAGGCATTCAACAAAATCAAACGCGCTCTAATCACCGCACCTATAATCCAGTCACCTGATTGGAATCTTCCCTTTGAACTGATGTGCGATGTGAGTGATTATGCCGTAGGAGTTGTTTTAGGGCAAAGAAAGGAAAAGTTCCTTCATGCAATTTACTATGCTAGTAAAACATTAGATCCTGCCCAAATCAACTATGCCACCACTGAGAAAGAACTTCTTGCCATTGTCTATGCCTTAGACAAATTCCGTTCATACCTTATAGGATCAAAAGTCATTGTCTATACTGACCATGCTGCCTTGAAATATCTGCTTTCAAAGAAAGAGGCAAAACCTAGACTTATCCGATGGATCTTACTCTTTCAAGAGTTTGATCTAGAGATCCGAGATAAGAAAGGAGCAGAAAATGTAGTCGCTGACCGTCTCTCAAGGATAAGAGTGACTGAAATAGAAATACCAACGCCAATTAATGATTCATTTGCTGATGATTCATTAATGGCAATTGCGGACTCTTTTCCTTGGTATGCTGATATTGCAAATTTTCTTGTCAGTCGCCAGCTACCTTCTGACCTTTCTTATAACCAAAGAAAGAGATTTTTGCATGATGCAAAATTCTTTGTTTGGGATGACCCTTATCTTTTCAAGCAGTGCTCAGATGGTCTTTATAGACGATGTATCCCCCAGTGGGAAGTTAAAGGAGTTTTAGAAGGATGCAACTCATCTGCTTATGGTGGTCATCATGGTCCGTCCAAGACCGTAGCCAAAGTCTTACAATCCGTGTTTTTCTGGCCCTCGATATTTAAAGATTCCAAAGACTTTGTTATGGCTTGTGACGCTTGTCAACGAATAGGTCAAATATCCAAAAGACATGAAATGCCTCAAAACGGCATATTAGAAGTCGAAATATTCGATGTCTGGGGTATTGACTATCAAGGACCATTTCCCTCTTCTAACGGAAATCGTTACATCTTAGTCGCTGTCGACTATGTTTTGAAGTGGGTAGAAGCAATTGCCACCCCCACCAATGATGCTAGAGTTGTGATACGACTATTTAAGAAGATCATCTTTCCACGTTTTGGTGTACCCAGAGCCGTGATAAGTGATCGAGGAACTCATTTCGGAGAAAAGCAGTTAGACACTCTGCTTGCCAAGTATGGTGTGTATCACAGATGAGGTTTAGCCTACCACCCTCAGACCAGCGGTCAAGTAGAAGTCTCAAACAGAGAGCTCAAAAAAATTCTTCAGAAAGTAGTCTCAAGATCTAGAACCGATTGGAGTAGTAAGCTCGATGACACCTTATGGGCTTATCGCACAGCTTTCAAAACCCCGATTGGAACATCTCCTTATCGATTGGTTTATGGAAAGGCATGTCATCTCCCTGTTGAGTTAGAGTACAAAGCTTACTGGGCTATCAAAGAACTCAACTTAGACACTAAGCTTAGCGCTGATAGACGACTTTTGCAACTCAATGAGCTAGAAGAATTTCGTTTACACGCTTACGAGAATTCTAGGATATACAAAGAGAAAACGAAACGTTGGCACGACAAGAGGATAATCAAGAAAGAATTTAATGTCGGTGACCAAGTACTTCTTTTCAACTCCCGTTTGAAAATTTTTCCGGGAAAACTTCGATCACGATGGTCTGGACCATTCACGGTCACATATGTGAGCAAATATGGCTATGTGGAAATAATGGCTAGCAATGGTGAAAAATTCAAGGTCAATGGACACAGACTGAAACTCTACTATAGCAATTCTATCATCGGATGCTTAGATATTGTCTATATAGAGCGTCAATCCCCAACCAAATGATTTCATAGAAAAATCCGTCGAGCGAGACGTTAAACCAGCGCTTCTCGGGAGGCAACTCGTGTTCCTTTCTTTTTGCATTTTATTTTCCCTTTTTCGTTGTTTTGTTAGGATTTATTTTGCAGATGAAAGAGTTCTTGAAGAATCTATAAAGACCTTCCTTGTCAAAGTTCAAAAGACTAGCTTGGGGGAGTCCGCGCTGACTAGTAAGCTTTACTCTTCTTTCATTTTTCCTTCTTCCCATTAAGCATCCCGTTGCATATTTAGTATTTGTGCTCACATTGAGGACAATGTGATGTTTAGCTTGGGGGAGGGATTGCATTTTCCCATTCTGCATTTTAGTTGTCTATATTTTCCAAATTTTGAATAAGAAAAGAGAAAAAGTTAAAGAGAAAATTTAAAATTTTGAACACAATTGAATGCTTTTCATGCTTTGCTTGCTTGTTCACTATGCTATCATGTTACATTTCCCACACTTAGAGCTTTCAAAAGATAATGATTCAATATTCATTGAATTGTGCATACATGGGAAAGTCTTGTACACAGTAGGCATGGAATGAATCTATAGATGAGTACGCTTGATCTTGACATTTGGCAAGTTACATATATTGTAAGGTAGAACCTCCTTAGGCTGGTACATCTATACTCAGTCTAATATAGGTGTGTGTAGTTCTCCTTGTGATGTGTGTCATGTCAAAGCGCATAAGTATGGTTCTCATTTCATTTCTATAAGCATAGCATTCATGATTCACTATGATTTGAAGCCTTTTTCACTTTGAATTACCCCTCAAAATTAGCCTCTTCATACAAATGTTTCACAAGATAATAGCTACATATAAAAACTGCCTACCTTTTGAGCTAGTAGCTAGACTATGGTGTATGGGTGCTATTTTGAGAAGATTTGTTCTTTAAAGACAAAGTGAATTTGGGAGAACGAAAATGTTCAAGAAGTGAAGTTATGTTCAAAAGAAAGAAAAATGAAAAAAAGAGAAAAGAAAATCGAAAAAAAAGAAAAAGAAATAAAAACAAGAAGTTGTGAGTATCTCCTCAAAATGTCAAAACAATAGAAGGAGTTTACCCTTGTGTTTCGTGCGTAATAAGCCACTTGTTCAGTCTGGCTTCGTTTTTCGTCTTTTGGGAATCAACCGAAAGTTTGGATTGAGTATTCATTTATCATTGGTTAGTTGCTAGCTCACTATAACCTTCACATGACCATAACTGTTTGTCCACCTTTCACCCATTTCCCAAAACCTTCTTCATTTCTTTTTCGGCTTCTTTTCTATGTGGATTGTGATCTTTGACTTGTGTTTTAAATTGTTTACCATATTAGACTGCGGACACATTTTCATAAGTCGTAGATAGGTGAGTCTCAAAAACATTTACACATAAAGAAATCACCTTTTACATGCAATGAGTGTTCGAGTGTGCCGTGAGAGTTCATTTGTCAAAAGATCATGCAAGAGCCGAAAATTCTATAGTGAAATTCTCTGTGCTACGCCGTTATGTAAATCTCAGCCATGTTTATGTATCATTCTTGCCTACGTTGTTTTTGGGTTATGATTCATTATGTTTCCAAAGTTTTACGTTGAGATTTGTTTCTTGATGGTGAAGTAGCCAAAGCTTGCAACCCTTGTCCTGGTATTGTTTGTTATGTTTGCTTGAGGACAAGCAAAGGTTTAGCTTGCAGGAGTTTGATGAGTTAATATTTGTATGATTTTAACCCCCATTTTAGCTCGGTTTTATATGTCATTTGTGCTTTGTTAAGCCACTTTATGAGCTAATATCGTCTTTTAGGCGAATTCCTATGTTCTAACCTGTTTTGTAGGGAGAGTGACGTTTCTACGCCCTTTTTCTATATTCCCGAGCATTTGCCTAGAACCCGACGATTTGAAGAAGCAAGCTTGACCATGTCAAAGGCATTTCAAGAAAGTTCACCAATTCAAAAGAAAGAAGAAGTAAAGACGATGTCGCAGTTGTCGGAAGATCAATCGGTTAGGCGAAGAATTCATCGCTTTACATCAAACCCTATCAACAAACCCGACTCAAGAGGTCAAGGGGGATGTTGGAAGTCAAGTCATAAGCAAAGGGAGATGAAACGAGAGTCAAAGCTTCTAGATGACAACTTACCCGATCAGGTAAGTGTGTACCCGATCAGGGATCCTTGCTGCTTCTAGCAAATTGCTTCAACTTCCTTCTTTTGTCCTATATGTTCAATGCTCGACCCCTTCCCCACGAAACCCTAATGCTATATGAAGGATGCTCCAGTCACACAACAACACACAATCCTCTTCACATATCTCTTCTACATCCTCTTTAGAATAATCTTTTCTCTTCTCTTTAGTTTAGAAATTCTAGTTTAGATCATTTTCTTCTTGTTTTCATCTTTAGTTCTTAGTTTATTTCTGTCCTTTCTACATCAAAACTTTAGCTTAGATCAATAAGAATTTCAATCTTTGTAATCTACTTTGTTGGGTACAAGTGTTGTAATTCAAGGAACGATTATTCTATGCAAGGGATTTCTATTATAGTTATCGCTTTCGTTGTTGATCGTCACCTAGGTATCTCTATTTTATCTCTTGTTTTAAGTCCTTATTGTTTTCTATTTGATTGTTATTTTCCATACATATTATCTTAGGTTCATTTTTGTGTTGTTATAATCGTAATTTCATTTCTTAGATTATCAATTAGCGTCGTTATTATCGCCACATAGAGAGTCTTAAATTATTGTCAAAATCAACTAAACATGTCTATCCTAGTTTTCATTATCACCATCATCTTAGATATAAACATTATCATGAGTGAGTAGTCACCTTTCTAGGGTGTAGGGTAGCCATGTTAGATTGATTAAAAGATGATAATTGGATAAAAGAAATTGTGCTTTTCAAACATTGTGTCTATGCATGTTTGGACTATAACGATAGTTGACGATTCCTGATCAAAATCATTGACTAGAATGAAATTCTTTTCCAAGGTAGAGATACGTGAATTGAATAGACAAAGCATGACATGGTAGATTAAGACCTAGTAAATTGCCTAAAAGCCTGCTAGACCATCTGATATATGATTGTAATGAACACATCATTCTTACGAACTCACAATGAATTATTTGCATGTTCCAAATCCAATTTCATCAATATGTCAATCTACATGTGTGAACCTACTTCCCTAGATGCTTTCCATTATTGTTAATTCATCATTTGCTTTATTGCTTTCATCTTCAATTGCTTTTATTTTGTTTTCATTTATGCTTTTTGTTAGTTTAGACATCATAATCCCAAACCCAGATATTCGTTAGATAAGACCAAATTGCGAGACATTTCACATTCTATAGGAAACACCATCTCCCTGAGGATCGACCCCTACTTCCCTAATTACATTAATTTGTTATTAGCCTAGTCTGGGTA
>JAIUZE010072129.1:0-12316 GCA_022085475.1 Heliosperma pusillum | reverse complement strand
AATGGACAACATAAACTCAACCCCAGGCATGCCAAATGGGTAGAATTCTTGCAATCCTTCTCATTCTCCAGCAAGTACATTGAGGGTAAGAACAATGTTGTAGCTGATGCCTTGTCTAGAAGATCTGTGATGTTAACCTTCATGGAACAAAGGGTGTTGGGGTTTGAATTCATGAAAGAGCTCTATCAGGAAGACCCAGACTTCAAGCATGAATGGGAGGTATATCAGGAAGGGCAAGTCAAGAAAAGGAGCAAGTACACAGCTCAGGAAGGCTACTTGTTCTATGGAAACAGACTATGTGTGCCTAAGGGACCTTATAGGGGACTACTGGTCAAAGAGGTTCCCTCCAATGGCCTTGCTGGTTACTTTGGGGTGAAGAAGACCTATGACATATTGCAAGATCAGTTCTATTGGCCTAAGATGCTCAGTGATGTACAAGATACCCTCAAGAGATGCAGGTCTTGTCAACTAGCCAAAGCACACTTTCAAGCTGGCCCTTACACACCACTTCCAGTACCAAACAAGCAATGGGAAGATCTCAGCATGGACTTCATTGTAGCCTTACCAAGAACTCAAAGGGGAAAGGATTCAATCATGGTGGTTGTAGATAGATTCAGCAAAATGGCACATTTCATTGCTTGTAAGAAGACTGAGGATGCTTTGGGGGTAGCTGAACTATACTTTAGGGAGGTTGCCAAGTTACATGGGGTACCTAGGAGCATTGTCTCAGATAGAGACACAAAGTTCATGAGTCACTTCTGGAGAACCTTGTGGAAGCTATTGAAGACCAGGCTATTGTTTAGTACTTCTCATCATCCCCAAACTGATGGGCAGACAGAAGTCACTAACAGGACACTAGGAAAGATCTTAAGGAGCATTGTTTCTAAGTCATTAAAAGATTGGGACCTCAGGCTAGCACAAGATGAGTTTGCCTTCAACAGAGCTCCCTCCAGCAGCACAGGTAAAAGTCCTTTTGAAACAGTTTATGGAACTAATCCTCTCATGCCTACAGACCTAGCACCAGTCAAAGGAAGCAAAGCACGCTATGATGCCCCAAGAAAAGAGTTGAACAAATGATACAGATTCATGAGCAAGTCAAGAAGCAGATTGAAAGGTCCAATGAGTTGTACAAGGCCAGGTCCAAAGGGCCTAAGAAAGCAAGGGAGTTCAAAGCAGGGGATCTTGTATGGTTGCATTTAAGAAAAGAGAGATTTCCAGACAAGAGGAGAAACAAGCTCATGCCAAGAGCTGATGGACCATTTGAGATATTGGAGAAGATAGGTACAAATGCTTACAAAGTGGATCTACCAGGAAGCTATGGTGTCCATGGTACTTTCAATGTTGGAGACCAAAGCCCCTACCATGGTGAATCAGATGAAGAAGGTGATGAAGATTTGAGGGAAAATCCTTTTCAAGAAAGGGAGGTTGCAACGAGAGTACATGATCAAGGCATGGCACAAGCTCAAGACAAGACTCAACATCAACAACATCCAGACAACAACATCATTCAAGGCAACAACAACCATCCAGACAACACCATGACTAGTTATGACAATGTCTTATTCAGTCCAAGTAACCACCACTTCAGGCCAGCAAAGACAACACCACACCAGCCAGAACAAAGCCTAGCCATCCATTTTCCAAGACTAAGCCACAACAACCCACAGCCAACAGCACAACAAAACCAACACAACATTAACAACCCTCAGCCACAAACAGTCAGTCACAGTCTTCCTAAACAGGGTCCATGGAGGTCTCACACATTCAAACAAGCCTAACCAACCATCAACCTAAGTCCTAGGGAGGGTCCTCTACAACTTTGTCCAGGATTTCTTCCTCAGGAAATGCATACACAAAAAGTTAGCTTAGGGACAAACCCAAACTGTCCAGAATTCAGCCCTTTTGCAGTAGTTAAAATGTCACTATCAAACTTTCCCATTTTGATCAAACAAGCTCGAGGGCCTTTTAGCAGGACCTTTGGCATTCATCCCACTTCAGTTGAGCTCAAGAATCAAGCTTGAAAGTCCACTCCTCCACCAGTTTCAACCTAAACAACCCAATTAAGGCAGATTGTCTCATTAGAACTGCTTTTCTACTTTATTGCTTTAGTTCTGAACAATGTAGCTGTTATTTCTGTTTCTTTTGCAAGCCAATTGTGGCCCTAGGATGTATTGAACGAGTAAGATGTAATCTCATTGCCTATATAAGGCTTATTCCTAATGAATGAAAGGTAGATTTGAAGTAAAACACAAAACTGAAACCTTGTTTCTGTTAACATCTCTTGGCTGTGTGCTTGAGACAACTTCCTTTGCTTTGTGCTTGGAAGTGAGCTTAGACCCTCAGCTGAGTGCTGGGATCAAGGTTCAACCCTCAACCATTGGCTTTGTGCTTTGGTTAAGGTTCTATCTCATTCTTTCAACATCCAGTTCAAACAGAAACAGAGCAATCCCCAAGTGTCTGACCTTAGTTCAATTTGTCCTTGTTTAGCTTGTTTTCTGAATAGTTTCATTGCAGTTATTCTCTAATTTTGTGATTGTTTTTACAAGTGAAATCGGCAGTTTTTAGCCGTCTCGTCTAGTTGAATTTAAGCGTCATACCTAGATGTGAGTCCTAATGTGTATGGAAACAACTTTAATAGCTTCTAACTTGTACGATCCAAGTGAATAATCTCAAACCCTTGTATATACGGCGATTTCGCTGTTTTTCCCCATGTACACTCCTACTTTTCAGCCCTATATGTATGTAAACTTTGTGATTTCCATACTTCGTACAACATTGATTTTGGAGTAAAGTATACTCTAAGGACCTAAAGTATACAATAATGTATCTTTAAGGACGCGAAGTACAAAAGTTAATCAGTAAGGAATCAAAGTATCAAAAGTTAATTGTCAAGGATTCGAAGTATCAAAATCTAATCGTTAAGGACCCAAATCATTACCCTTATTGCAAAAAACCATTTAATTAAAAAAAAAAATAGTCTCAATTTAACCAACGTTTGAGCAATATCCCAGCATCTTTCTTTATCACTAATCTCATCAATAGTTTAAAAATCAAATTATTAGTATCTCTGGATCAAAACTACTTTTGCACCAACAAATTTCTTCATCTTGTTTATCCCATATTTTCCTTGGCCTCTCTGATTTTACTTCAACCTTTTGTTTTACGCCAAAACTTTCAAAAAGTAACCTGTAACATTTGTTCACAAGAGTAAGTGTTTTTTTTTGCCTATTTTTGGCCTTGATGAACCTGAATGCACAAAAACACATAATTTGAGTATAAACCCACATACATGTACCCCTATATGTACCAAGTTAATGTTGGTTTCTCAGGTTGCGAACAAATTCTGAACAAATATACAAAACATATAAATTAGTGAGTAGAAATTTTTACACACTTTTAACATGAAATGAGACTAGAAATAAACTTACATGCAATCTATGGCTAGTGATACACATTCTACCATTCAAATCCACAGAAGATGCTCTCAAATTATTTGATTGAACTGAGCTGTGGGAAAGCATATCAGGTACGGTAACTTGGCAATTGGTCATGGATCGAAAAGTTTGATGGCCTTCATGATCGATGTAGTACGCCACTCTCCTCGGTTGTATAATCTATTTCATTATACATTAGCAACAGTAAAAGAAAATAATGAAGATATGTTAAATAAAATATTGTTGGAGCTAGTGTCCTCCACAGTTAGTGTGATAACGTGTATAAATCTCTTACAGGTTCACAGGGTATACTTAGTATTCTTATCAGTTGATTAACGTTTATCGATAACGGTTGGCTTGCTAGAAGTTTGACGTTATTGTCATTTTAATGGCGGTGATCAACTGGTCCCTAAAAGTCACACCTATAGGATGTGTTTGAGAGATATGATTATATGAAGAATATGATCATATTGATGCCTTATTTGACTAAAAGGTTAGTCGATGTAAATGACTAAAAGGTTACTCAATGTAATGATGATACGATTATTTAATACGATTAAATATTACTAGCTGGGACGAATTAAATGTTAATTCGTAATTGAATATAAACTCTTATATCGAATTAATGTATATAATGTAATTATTTAATACGATTAAATAATGTAAGCTTAAACGAATTAAATATTAAATTCGTAATTAAATATAAACTGTTATGTTAATTAGCAAATTATAAATATATGATGTTTATAATTGACGTATATATTATAATAATACATACACATATTATACATTAAATAAATAAAAGAAGGAAGAATCTTCTCTTGACTCCAATTCCTAATACCAGTAGAAGAGAAAGAGGGAAGACTCCTCCTTCTACTACAGTTGTGTTGGACGGCTACAATAGAGAAAAAAAGAGTCTTATATAAACTCTTCTTCTCTACATGATTCATTCATACAATTACTTACACAAAAATTAGAAGTAATTTTTGTTGATTTTAGCACAAGAAAAGGCCTTTCTCAAAACATCTTGGGTACAACGATTAGGAGAATATCGATCTCGATATTTGTTCTTAGGCCATATTGCTAGGACCAAAAGGTTGATTCTAATCTTTATGCTTTTCGTTTATGACTCGTATTTCGTATATTATAATTTCATTATAATCATTAAATTTCATGTTGAAATATACCGATATTTTCCACAAGTGGTATCACAGCCAAGGCTACGAAACTATTTTATATGATTTTTCATGAATGATGAAAAAAATTTTCTTTTCGGGTCCAATCATGGATGGATTCCAAAGTTGTATTTTTGTTCATTTTGGTAGATAGGCCATACTAGGACTTTGTAATTTTACGTATTTTTCGTTTTTGTTGCTTTTCATCACATGATAGTTAGTGCATCATATTCCGCCTAAACCAAACCACCTACTACTAAAAATGCATGAAAATTGACTCATATAGTTTGGATGTTAGTAATCATGGACATAAAGATGTCACACGAATTTTAAGCCATCATCTTAATTTATTCATTCTCGCATGCTAGATATTCGTTCACTTAAAATGAATTAAAATAAAGTTGAAGGGATCTTCCTCTAAAACCTAAAATTGAGACTAGTCTTTATAGGCCAAACTACTATGAATCCCTTTTACGTTGGTAGGCATATAGGACCTTACTCTCCATATGACCCCTTCTACATTGGGTAAGTAGTATGTGTTGACTTATTTTACCTCAACATTATAATCCGAAGAGTTTCTCGTGATTATGATGGACTATAGATAATTGTTTTATCGACCAAAATTCTAAAGGTAGAATTAGCCAAGTGGTTGGCTTATCAATTTACAGAATAATTGAGTCTTAGGATCATTTATATAATTCTTGAGGGAGGTAAATTGTATAAATGCTTGAGTCTTCGCATTAAACGAGTTTTTGCACTAGACTTAATTCATATCGATGAGTATGCTTATTATTATATTTTTTCTTTTCGCAGTGTAGAATTCGTCTTATATTGATAATACTGCTATAACAAATGGCTGACCATAATGATGTCCCTATGCCAAGTGCCACACTCGCACGTGAGTCCTGGCTTAAAAATTTCATGGAACACATGAATCAGTCCACGCGACTGAAGAATGACGGGTCCAACTTTGCAGACTGGGAGGCGGCATTACGGAATGCAGCCATTGCTGACGGCAAGCTCCAGTACTTGACTGAGCCAATACCGCCAAACCCAGGCCTCAATGCGAGAGCTAACGAGTCACTTGCTTATAGTGACTTAGTTATGGAAGCGGGTGCGATAAACAACGTACTCATCTTTGCAATGGAATCCAATTTGCAAAGACGCTTCATTGCCCAAGGTGCAAAAAAGATTTTCACCACGCTCACTAACGAATTCTCAAAAGCACCGAGAATCGTCACTTATGAGCATACCTGTCGCTTCTTTGAGGCGAAACTCCAGAAGGGCCAACCGGTTAGCCCACACATTCTTGATAGGATTGAGAATGTTGAGAAACTGGAGGCATTTGATTGCAAAATCAGTGAGAGCATAGTCATTGACCGTGTGCTTCATTCATTTCATGATGGTTTTGCCCTTTTCAGGGCAAATTACTACATGAATGACATGAAGAAAAGTCTTCATGAGCTACACTCACTTCTCGTACAGACCGAGAAGGATATGAAATTGAGTGGGAGCATGAAGCAAGATGTTCTCATGATTTCCAACAAAAACAAAGGTAAGGCCAAGGCTCACGGCGACATAACTGTAGGGAAGCCAAAGTTTAAAAAGTCAGGAAAAGGTAAGAGTGGGCCTGGTGAGACTAGTAGCTCACAAGGCAAAGCAAAGAGCAAGGACAATGACATTGAGTGCCACCATTGCCACAAGATTGGGCATTGGAGGAGGAACCGTCCCGTGTACCGTGAGGACATAAAAGCAGGCCGCGTTACTCTTGTTGGTATGTCATCTTAAATTTATATGATAGAGATTAACCATGCAAGTTTCGAAACTTGGGTACTTGATACTGGTTGTGGTTCTCATCTGTGTAATAATTTGCAGGGCCTAAAAAACATCACACCTCTCGCAAAGGGTGATGTGGACCGGCGAGTCGGGAATGGAGCAAAAGTTGCTGCAGTCTCAATGGGAACATATGTAATCCAACTCCCGAGTGGATTTGAGTTATATTTATATAACTGTTACTATGTACCCAGTTTATCTAAGAACATTATTTCTGTTTCCGTGCTTGATAAAGATGGTTTTTCATTTTCAATAAAAGACAATAGCTGTATTTTCTCTTTAAATGAAATGGTTTATGGCAAAGCAGTTTCCATGAATGGCATTTATATCTTAGATCAAACAACAGACATATTACACATGAATAATAAGAAAGTAAAGGTTGGTGACAAAGATCAAACTTATCTATGGCACTGTCGTATGGGACACATAAATGAAAAACGTGTAAAGAAGCTCATTGAGAATGGGACTATCTCCCCATTTGATTACAAATCATTTGGCACGTGTGAATCATGTCTTATCGGCAAAATGACTCGAATTTCCTTCAAAGGTGTTGGAATGCGTGCTAATGACCTATTAGGACTCATACATACTGATGTATGTGGACCTATGTCAATCAACGCTAGAGACGGCTATAGATATTTTATCACTTTCACGGATGATTTAAGTAGATACGGATATGTCTACTTAATGAAGCATAAAAGTGAGTCCTTTGAAAAGTTCAAGGAATTCTAGAATAAGGTTGAGAACTAACTGGGAAGAAAGGTTAAAGCACTTCGATCAGATCGTGGTGACGAATATCTTTCAAACGAGTTTGATCAACACCTTAAAGACTGTGGCATAGTATTACAGTTAACTCCACCTGGAACACCTCAATTAAATGGTGTGTCCGAACGGAGAAATCGAACATTACTTGATATGGTTCGATCCATGATGAGTCACACGGTAGTACCTGATTCATTATGGGGTTTTGCTCTTTTGTCAGCTGCTCTTATACTTAACCGAAGTCCGTCTAAAGTTGTAGACAAGACTCCATATGAGATATGGAAGGGAACAGTCCCTAATTTGTCCATTATTCAGGTTTGAGGCTGCGAGGCTTATGTCAAGTGGAGACACGAGGATAATCTCGGCCCGCGATCGGTCAAGACATACTTTATTGGTTATCCAAAAAGAATGTTTGGTCATTACTTCTATTCGCCTACCGAACATCGAGTTTTTGTTGCGGCTAGTGCGAAGTTCTTAGAGAAAGAGTTTTTCGAGAAAAAGTCAAGTAATAGAACCTTCGATCTGTCGGAGATTCAAGAACCAACAACCGAGCCATCGATGGAGGAAGATGTTCCTTCAACTTCTGCTACGGTTAATATTCCTCAGGAACCTAGGAGGTCGAATAGAGTCTCCATTCCTCCAGACAGATACATTGGTATGGTCGAGGAGAATGATAGAGATGACATTTTGCTCCTAGAGAGTAACGAACCCGCTACCTATAAAGGTGCCATGACCTGTTCCGACTCTAAGCTATGGCTTGAAGCCATGAAATCCGAGATGGACTCCATATATGAGAATGACGTATGGGATCTTGTTGACTTGCCTGATAAGGTACGACCTCTTCAGTGCAAATGGCTTTATAAGATAAAGCATTCTGTAGAAGGACAACCAGACACCTATAAGGCACGACTAGTGGCAAAAGGTTTCACTCAAGTGCAAGGATTGCATTATGATGAAATCTTTGCACCCGTAGTTATGCTGCGTTCCATTCGGATAATCTTAGCGATTGCCGCTTTTCATGACTATGAAATTTGGCAGATGGATGTGAAAACCGCCTTCTTAAACGGTTATTTGGAGGAGGAATTGTACATGGTACAGCCCGAAGGTTTCATTGATCCTAAAAATCCTAAGAAAGTGTGCAGGCTTAAGCGTTCCATTTATGGACTTAAGCAAGCATCTCGGAGTTGGAATCATCGTTTCGACCAGGTGATAAAAGAGAATGGTTTCACTCGATCGGTCGAGGAACCATGCTTATATGTCAAGTCGAGTGGGAGTAAGATTGTCTTCTTAATATTGTATGTCGATGACATACTCTTGATTGGAAATGACATACCTCTCTTATCTTCGGTAAAAGTATGGTTAAAGAACCATTTACAGATGAACGATCTGGATGAGGCACAACGCATATTGGGGATCTGTATCTATAGAGATAGATCACGACGGATGTTATCACTCAGTCAGGAGTCTTATATAGATAAGATTCTTAAAAGGTTCAGCATGACCAACTCCAAGAAGGGGTTCCTTCCAATGATTTCTGGGATGCATTTGAGTAAAGCTCAGGCACCCAAGACATCGGAAGAGGTCGAGTGCATGAGTCGTGTTCGTAATGCATCAGCCATAGGATCGATCATGTATGCCATGATATGCACACGTCCAGACGTGGCATATGCATTGAGTATGACGAGTCGGTACCAAGGCAATCCAGGTGAAACACACTGGATGGCTGTTAAAAACATCCTTAAGTACTTACGAAGGACTAAGGATTGGGTATTGACTTATGGAGGAGATACTAAGCTATGCGCAATCGGTTACGCGGATGCTAGCTTCCAAACGGATCGAGATGACTCGAAATCTCAGTCTGGATTCGTCTTTACTCTTAATGGCGCTGCGGTCAGTTGGAAAATTCCAAACAAAGTGTTATAGCAGATTCTACAACTGAGTCTGAGTACTATGCCGCTTCGGAAGCTGCAAAGGAAGCTATATGGATGCGTCAGTTCTTACAAGGACTAACCGTAGTTCCTAATTCGAATGACCCAATCACCATCTATTGTGATAATAGAGGTGCCATCTTCCAAGCTAAGGAGCCTAAGTCTAGTAACAAGTCTAGACATGTACTTCGGAAGGCTCACATGATCCGAGATTACGTGGAGCAAAAGGAAATAGTGATAGACAAGATTGCTTCGGATGACAACATCGAGGACCCTCTCACTAAATCGTTAAAATATGATAAGCATGAAGGGCACATTATTTCCATGGGAATTAAACGTGTTCCTGAGTTGTAGTAGCTGTTTATATGGATTAGATAAATGTGTCTTTTTCATATACTATTTATAACATCATCGTATTGTTTCATATTTTGTTTTTCATGTGGATTGTACGACAGTATTGAACGCCACAAAGTGAACTGAATTACATTATATTTGTTTTGGTCCGTAATCGTCCAAATGAGCTAATAACTCTGGCAATTATATTGTGAAGTTGATTGATGGTGGGTTCAACGAGCCATAAGTCAAACGGTTGACTGATCGATCACAGATACGAGTTATAAAGATACCTCGTAGGACATCGTGACAACTTATGGAGTCCTAAATGTTTAAAAACATTCGGTGCCAGGTCGTGGATTGGACGTCCATAGTGTTCCTAGAGTCGATTCTTTTGACTATCGACTGTCTCTTGAGATTAAGGCAGTTTTTGGGTGACTTTGGTTTCTTTCTCATGGTCGACCGTAACAGGAAGCTAACAGATTTTTACTGGCATTTCATACTCTGCTTGTATCTGCAGGATTCGAGTTGAAGAAATATCCAACCTTTATCAGGTATTTTTATTTCTCAGGGCCACTTGAGGAGTTGTAACTGAAATGCATGGCCATGATCGAATAATGATTCGTTTATCAGTTAAGTTACTCTCTAGTCGGGAAAACCACTCTTGATATAGATCACTTGTAAAATACGACCTTTGTGAATACGGACTTTGCAAATTGTTTTACATTGAGTGGGAGAAATTTTGGATATGAGAATCGGTTATCGCACATACACTTGTAAGGACAAGTGGGAGAATGTTGGAGCTAGTGTCCTCCACAGTTAGTGTGATAACATGTATAAATCTCTTACAGGTTCACAGGGTATACTTAATATTCTTATCAGTTGATTAACGTTTATCGATAACGGTTGGCTTGCTAGAAGTTTGACGTTATTGTCATTTTAATGGTGGTGATCAACTGGTCCCTAAAAGTCACACCTAAAGGATGTGTTTGAGAGATATGATTATATGAAGAATATGATCATATTGATTCCTTATTTGACTAAAAGGTTAGTCGATGTATATGACTAAAAGGTTAGTCAATGTAATGATGATACGATTATTTAATACGATTATATATTACTAGCTGAGACGAATTAAATGTTAATTCGTAATTGAATATAAACTGTTATATCTAATTAATGTATATAATGTAATTATTTAATATGATTAAATAATGTAAGCTTAAACGAATTAAATGTTAAATTCGTAATTAAATATAAACTGTTATGTTAATTAGCAAATTATAAATATACGATGTTTATAATTGACGTATATATTATAATAATACATACACATATTATACATTAAATAAATAAAAGAAGGAAGAATCTTATCTTGACTCCAATTCCTAATACAAGTAGAAGAGAAAGAGGGAAGACTCCTCCTTCTACTACAGTTGTGTTGGACGGCTACAATAGAGAAAAAAAGAGTCTTATATAAAATCTTCTTCTCTACATGATTCATTCATACAATTACTTACACAAAAATTAGAAGTAATTTTTGTTGATTCTAGCACAAGAAAAGGCCTTTCTCAAAACATCTTGGGTGCAACAATTAGGAAAATATCGATCTCGATATTTGTTCTTAGGCCATATTGCTAGGACCAAAAGGTTGATTCTAATCTTTATGCTTTTCGTTTATGACTCGTATATCATATATTATAATTTTGTTATAATCCTTAAATTTCATGTTGAAATATACCGATATTTCCCACAAATATACTTACATTGGCGGATGGAATGGAATCATTTAGGCCAGTATGCGTTTGATGTATTGGTTGAGTGGGTGTCTCGACTTCCGAAGTAAGATTATTATTACAATTCCTTTTGTTATGACCTGGTTCCCGACATTTGCTACACCTCATGACAGCACCGCTTTTGGAAAGTTTCTTAGTATTAGAAGACTTTTCACCACTTTTCGTCCTCCTCTTAGACTTAGGCCTGCAAGCTCTCATTTTCTTCAAAGGCGGGGGACTGATTGCAGGATACTCTGAAATAGGTTGTGATACCCTCAAATTTGCGGAAAGAAAAAAAATAATTTAAGTAAATAAAAGATGAGAATACGTTTCTAATAGGTTCACTTTAGTGAAAATCGGTACATTTTAAAACCGGAACCTACTATTAAATATATTCATCATAAGAAGGTGTCTTAAAAAAAAGGTTCATAACAAATACGGAAATAATATTATACAATAAAAAGTATCTGAAACGGGAGACATATCTCCCGTATAAATACAGAAATAAAAGAGTGTATAATAATATACAATCCTAAGAACCGAATATAGGTCCAAGGTAAATACTTCGCTCGCTAGCTCGTCAATGTACCCAAAGTATGCATCACAAACCTGCCAACCGCATTAAATATAAACACGGAAGCCACAGTCAGTGGGGAGTAACTCCGAGTTCTCCCAGCCACGAAATGTCGAGTTTAATTAAACATGAATAACATAAAAGCAATGTATATGGAAAATACAAAACTTAAAACATATATGATATGCTTTTCATGTTATGAAACAAATAACTAACATATAACCTAGCATATGAAAGCTATCATGTGAAACCGATAATAAACTATAACTCGAGGTAGGGAAGCTGGTATGCTAGCTCAGAGGTTCCTCTCAGAAACATGGCCGTGATACACTCAAACCCTAATCAACATGTAATCATGTGAATCAGTTAACAATCGGTAATCCAAACTCTATCAATCTAGCCGGCTTGCATCTCACTAAAACTCATAGAATCATACAAACATGAAAGACAAATACTTCTACAAACAGGCATAAGTTCTTAGCACCGTCAATAGTCGACTTCT
>JAIUZE010072127.1:0-19148 GCA_022085475.1 Heliosperma pusillum | reverse complement strand
TTGAGCACTATTTTGTCTTGTGCTTTGTACTCTCATTCCCTTGGCTACCTTCCCGTTCGTAAGGCTGGAATGTCGGAACGGAGAGGTATCCTACTTCTTAATTGCATGTGTAGTGGGCATACGACGACGTTGTTGGGAGTTGAACGCTATGCGTTGATCGACCCGGCCGTCAAATGTTGTGTACTTGCGAGGTGGTGTTATTTGCATGTAGCGTACTGCATGTTATGAGGCTTGAGCTCTTTTCCGCCTCGTTCGTGAATTGATCTACCGAATTTGGGGTACTCGGCGTCATGTGTAAGACCGAGTCTTGGATGCGAAACGTTTTATCGCATGTCGAATCGGAACACGTTATATTCCGAGATCCTGGCCAGGTTTAGACTAGTACCGTATTATTATCGTCGTGCTAACAGGAGGAAATTAGTCTACATATACGAAATGTAGCATCGTGTATGAGTTCAGGGAAATGTTTATCCCGTGGATGCCTGTTAATCATACTTGCCATGTACACGATGCTAGTGCGTTTCATTTACCGTGAGAGTTGTCGTCTTGTGTCGTCTTTGAATGCGTGATTTCATGATATTGTTCATGGTCATTGAATGATTGGACACCGTCAATGTCTTGGTTCGTGAATGGATGATAATATGTTGGATTTATTGTGATCATCGCATGACTTGACTTGGTTTGTCTGTCGAGTCTCAATCTTATCAATCTTATACCGCTAACGGTGAGATGTAAGCCCTAGTGAGCGTATTCGGTTGCCTAAGAGTGTCTTCCCCGAGTCTTTGAATAGCATGATGGTTACGGATTTGATTTCCACATGATCTTATCATTATACTATAGAATTGCCTATCTATTCTTATCGCAACTCACATGTATATCTATATATGCATGACTTTACTTTCGTATTTCCTTATATGTACGTTTGATGTGATATGGCTGGGAGAACCCGGAGTTACTCCCCACTGACTGTGGCATTCATGTTTTTCATGGATGAACAGGTTGCCTGCTTTGGATGACTTTTTGGATATGATATTTTGGGGTTCGGGTGTGAGCTAGCGGGCGTTGTCCCTGGAAGTTCACCTCTAGACGATAATAGCTAGTTTTGGATAAACACTTGTTCTTTGTTAACATTTTAAGAGGCCTCGTCTCTTTGTTGTATATTTCCGTATTTAGTTTGTAACATTTTGACACACCTCGTGTTATATATATCTTGCATGTTTAAAGGTTTTTAAAATACCGTATTTCCGCATATCTTTTCACATGCTTGTATGTTTTATCTTTCCGCATTCGCGAGGGTTGTCACATTAGGAGTCAAAGAAAACAAGTTTCAAGTCATTCCGAGCAAGATTGCGCAAGTTTCGACGGTTTTACTATGCTTGCTCGATAACTGTTTCCAACCCCTATCTCCAACCCTTATCCCTTGTGGACATGATCGAAGCTTATTAGGAGATGGAAATATGGCTCAAATGATGCTCATACACGTCCTCTACCGGGCTTGAAAGCTTGGAGATGCATACAAAGAGGAATACCAAGCGAAAAGGCAAGGAAATGAGAAAAATGAGCCAAGAATCAAGCGTCCCTGATCAGGGACACTCAAAGCCGATCGGGGATGCCGATTTCTATGCGTTATGACGTCTCCTCTACCCCTATTAACTCGACATTAGTGCTCATAAGTATTGGCATTGATGGCATGCGGTTCTAGAGCTTATAAATGAAGGGGTTGCAAATTGGAAAATCACAACTCTCATAACAATTCTCAACACAACAACTTCTCTTCTGTTCTCTACTTCTTAGAATAGTTTAGCATAGTCTTAGTCTTAGTTTTCTTTGGTTATAAACATCTTGTAATAATAATTCAAGCCTTGCCTTGGGTTACTTTGTATTTCACTTTCTTACACAAGTTCTATTTCTTAGTTTTGGTAAATCTTATTCCCTTGCTTTGTATTTTCATTCCCATTTAAGTTTTTACATTTTGTTATCATTATCATGTTTATCTTCTTCTTGTTGTTAGATAGTTTGTTTACCATACTGTGTGAGTAGTTCCCTTATCTATAGGGTAGGGGAGTCATGAATCGTCATAATATGTAATAAGTTTTTAAATGGGTTGTTGATTGATAGGTTCTTATCATTCAATTTGCTTGTGATTAATATTTTTTGATTAATCGTTGTGGTCACAACCTTAGATTAAAGGCATAGCAAAAATTGGTCCTTAGAACGAAAGTCTGGGTTCGATTTGGCTAAAGTATAATTGGTAGAATAAGTTCTAATAAGTGTGAGAGCCTGCTAGAAATTTGTTCTAAGATAGATATAAGACCGAAAGTACGTGCCTAATTATGTGATTTGAATTGTTGATTGATTTCCCGTTGCTTATATTACCTTGATTGATTAACTAGATGAACCTATTCCCTAGATGTTTTATTATTATTGTTATTTATCTCATCTTGTTATTTGTCTTTATTTATCATTTACTTCCAAAACCAATCTCAAATAATCGAATCGACCTTGATAGAAATCACCCCATGACAAATTATTTAGTAAATCCCGTCTCCATGTGATGAACCTCTACTTCCCTACCTACATTCATTGTTGTTAGTGTGACAACCCTCGCGAATGCGGAAATAAAACATACAAGCATGTGATTTAAATAGCGGAAATACGGTGTTTTTAAAACTTTTTACATGCCAATAGAAAATACGAGGAGTGTCAGATGTTACAAACCAAATACAAAATACTACAAGAGACGTAGTCTCTCTAAATGTTATCCAACAACAAAGTTATTAGCAACTAGCTAAAATCGTCTAGAGGTGTTTCAATCCAGGGACCACGCCCGCTAGCTCACACCCGAACCCAAAATACCACAAGCAAAAAGCCATCCAATCAAGCAACCTGTTCATCCATGAAAAACATGAACGCCACAGTCAGTGGGGAGTAACTCCGGGTTCTCCCAGCCATATCACATTAAACGTACATAAAAGGAAATACAAAAGTAGAAGCATGCATATATAGATATACATGTGAAATACGATAAGGATAGATAGGCAATTCAATATATAATGATAAGAGCATATGGAATACAAATCCGAATCCATCATGTTATACAAAGACTCGGGGAAGACACTCTTAGGCAAACGAATACGCTCACTAGGGCTTACATCTCACCGTTAGCGGTATAAGTTTGATAAGATTGAGACTCGACAAACAAACCATGCCAAGTCATGGTATGATCATGAATAATCAATCATGTAATCACCCATCCAAACACAACGACACAAAGACGACATCTCTCACGGTAAATGAAACGCACTAGCACCGTGTACATGGCAAGTATGATTAAAAGGCATCCACGAGATAAACATTTCCCTGAACGCATACACGATCACATTTCGTATATGTGGACTAATTTCCTCCGGTAGGACGACGATATAAATATCCGGTCCTAGTCTAAATCTGGCCAGAATCCCGAAATCACATTTTCCGGTTCGACCTGCGATAAACGTTTCGCATCCAAGACTCGGTCTTACACTAGACGCCGAGTACCCCAAATTCGGTAGATCAATTCACGAAAGAGGCGGAAAAGAGCTCAAGCCTCATACAAGCGGTACGCTACATGCAAATAACACCACCTCGCAAGTACACAACATTTGACGGCCGGGTCGATCAACGCATAGCGTTCAACTCCCAACAACGTCGTCGTATGCCCCCTACACATGCAATTAAGCAGTAGGATACCTCTCCGTTCCGACATTCCAGCCTTACGAACGGGAAGGTAGCCAAGGGAATGAGAGTACAAAGCACAAGACAAAATAGTGCTCAAACCGTATCATTTGTAAAACCGACTCAAAGTGGAACATATCGAAAAACCGTCACGAAACATGTGATACAAGCGAAAGAAATATCATATATTCAACACATTCATATTATAAGTCACTACGTAAAATTATACGTTAAATGAACGATCGGAATTATTATAAATGAAAACCGTAAACAAAAATCACAAGACTTTCCAGCAGGTGCCAGCCGGTCAGGCTGACCGGCTGCCGGTCCACCGGCTCAGGCCACCAATCAATACGAAAACCAACCTGAAAATGCAGTGTGTCCCAGCCGGTCAGGCTGACCGGCTGCCGGTCAACCGGCTGGGACCAATGGGTCATATGAAAAACAAAGGAAGAAAGGGGGGTCTCAGCCGGTGGTCTGACCGGCTGCCGGTCGACCGGCTGAGCCAAACTTCATATTTCAAAATCACGTAAAACTCCAACAATATACAGCCACTGCCCCAGCCGGTGGTCTGACCGGCTGCCGGTCGACCAGCTGAGGTCAGCAGTACACGAAAATGCCTTGTTTCATCAAAGTCGACTTTTGATAATTATCGACTATCATTCTAATTCATCAATACTCATGTAAATACTCAATAAACAACATCCAGCAACAATAATACAAGTCATAAGCTTACTAACTATAATCAAAACATGGTTTCTATCCTAGAAATCACATAAAACACGTAAATGATACCGAGTAACCCTTCACCGTTACCTTTAAGCGTCTTCACTACTCGTCAAGCTCCTCTTCAATTAGAAAGTAGTCTTTGTCGGGATCTTGGAGATCACCACCTACATATAGATCGTAAAAGATGACTAAAATTCATCTTGAGAAAGACGGAAAGTTTGAAAAGCGAGAAAGACGATGATTTTAATATCAATACGGATAGAGGAAGGTAAGGGGAGAAGAATGAGACGAACTTACGCGAATTCTATCAAAGAACGAAGGAGTTATGATGATTCAAATATCGAAAATCAAGAGGGAGGCAAGTTTTCTTAAGGAAGAAGAAATGGTTTTTGGTTTGTGTTGAATGAATATTAGGTTAAGGAGTATGAGGGAGTATAAGTAAAGGGTGAGTCGGAAAAGTCAACGAAAGTCAAAGACGACTTAAAAGTCAAGAAAAGTCAAAGACAACTCAAAAGTCAAGAAAAGTCAAAGACGACTTAAAAGTCAAGAAAAGTCAAAGACGATTCAAAAGTCAAGAAAAGTCAAAGACGACTTAAAAGTCAAGAAAAGTCAAAGACGACTTAAAAGTCAAGAAAAGTCCAACTCGCCTTAAGATGGGATTCTCATGGAATCTCGCGGAAATTCCGAATACGAACTCGGAAATTCTAAATTCGACTCGGAAAATTAAATTCTATAATAAAACTTAATTTTGCTGAAAAGTATCCGTAAAATATTTCTACTAGAAAAATAGGGTACATTTCCGGGTGTTACAATGAGGGAGTATAAGTAAAGGGTGAGTCGGAAGAGTCAACGAAAGTCAAAGGTGGCTCAAAAGTCAAGAAAAGTCAAAGACGACTCAAAAGTCAAGAAAAGTCAAAGACGACTCAAAAGTCAAGAAAAGTCAAAGACGACTCAAAAGTCAAGAAAAGTCAAAGACGACTCAAAAGTCAAGAAAAGTCAAAGACGACTCAAAAGTCACGAAAAGTCAAAGACGACTTAAAAGTCAAGAAAAATCAAAGACGACTTAAAAGTCAAGAAAAGTCAAACTCGCTTTAAGACGGGATTCTCATGGAATCTCGCGGAAATTCCAAATACGAACTCGGAAATTCTAAATTCGACTCGAAACTTTAAATTCTAAATTAAAACTTAAATTTGCTGAAAAGGTTTCGTAAAATATTTCTACTAGAAAAATAGGGTACATTTCCGGGTGTTACAATCACCCCACCTTTTAAAAAGTTTCGTCCTCGAAACTTGAGAGTAGAAAACAAAAGTATCAAGGACAAAAATCAGTTTTAAAAATTTAACAAGAAAGCTTTTACAAGGAAACATTTATGAAACGAGGTTCTTCTCGAAAACGGTTTAAGGAGAATTTTCATAAGTGTGAAACTTTACTTACGGATCTCAAGAGTGCCCGTCGCGAACGAGAACTCTAATTATCCAAATCAAATTAAAGTCGAATTAGTGAAATCGAAAATCAAACAAACGTTAGTAAGTGCAGGACTAGTTATCAGACGTCTCCAATAACAAGTACAAACATCCAACCAAACGCAAAATCCAAATATAAAAGTAAAAGAAATCCATTTTCTCCAAAAAGAGGGAACACAACCCATCTTTAGACTTCTTTGAAACGTTGAATTAGAAATATAATATGGAAATTTGAAAGTTTTATCAAAGATAAAATCAAATAACACGACATTACACGTACATAGAGCGACTCGAACATAAAGTTCACAAATCACGATAACAAAATATATACAAAACACGCAAAAATGAAACAAATCGAACACTTAGGGATATGAAGAATCACGATGAAGTCGGCACGAAGATCTACAAGAACTCGATAGTACTAACTCTACTGATACTCTAATCCTCAAGAGGATGTAATTTACCCAAGTTACACCTCAACAATTTCAATCATTTGACTTCTACTAAAATCCTTCATAATCACGAGACCTCAAGTCATCAATCATAACCATTCAAACCTAATTAGCATCGACTAGGGTCCATAGATTGTAATCTGCAGGAGAGATCCTTTAACGTACTATAAAATCCTTAGATTCATCAAACTCTATCTGAGACCACTAACCAAAGAAATCTCATCTTAGGGGACCATATCTACTAACAACCACACAGTGAACGGTCCTTACCATAAAATCCTCTGATCCAATATTTCCAAAATTCATTATCCTAAATTTACAATGAACTTTCTCATCCTCGAAAGTCAAAACACAAACAAAGCAACAAACATAATTATCTAAGATTCAACTAGCCTCATCCAAAGTCTCACGACAAGGGAAAATCCACAATCCATTATCGGTTATAAGAATTCTTTAATACGCCATAACATCCTTAATTCGATCATTACTACGCTCGAAGCCTCAAATATAAATAATCACATTAGCAAACTTCGGTGGTTACTAATCCTCAAGATAAATGGGTTCACCATTCCAACTCTATAATCCATAACAACTGAGGACTCACTATCCAAAGCTTGCAACGAACATTTCTCAATCTCAAACTATGATTCCTTAAGAATAAAAGAGAATTACTAATTCCAAACCACAAATGGCCAATCACTGGCAAACAGACAACCATTCAAATCATCTAGCTCATCTAAAACTCAATATGAATCGATTTTCATTTACGACAATACTCCTCAAACTTTGGGTACCAACTCAATTACCCTAAAGCAAAGTCTCTTTTAGAATCCACCAATTATAGACATCAAATTCCCAAATGACATACCAAGCAACCGTTATAATACCCAACAACAATGAATTATTATCATGATCAACTCAATTCTCAAAATAGCACTACAATACCAAGCTCCAAATCTAAAACTACTAAAAGAGGATACATTATCACTATTAGGATTCATCCTCGAGCTTAAGTCCTATTTCCCACGATGAAATACAACATGAAATTTGCTCAATCCAAGGACACATATTCTAACTAAAGAATCCCAAATTACATCACGCTTATTCTTTGAGCCTTACAAACGGAATATCCAATCCACTAGAGAAAAGATGAAGGAGCAACGAGATAGAAAACGATAATAAATCTCAAGGAGAACACGGGAATAAATAAGGCACGAGATTACAAGGGAGGGGCGCTGAAAATAACGAGGTCATAAGCAAGAGAAAAATCAGATAGTAGAGTTATGAAGATATCCGAGAAAGAAAGAAGATATGAGCATGCAATTTCTTAAAGATCAATCTTGACAAAAACATTCAAGAATGGAAATGAAAAGGAATGATGGCACGAGTAAAGGTTTAAGATTTAATCCACAAAATTTCTCCTTTCAGACTTAGGGTGATAGTAAAGCAACTCATCCCAAACAAAGGTCTCTTACAAGGGACCATCGTACCACGTACAATCATCAAAGTAAGGTACACCTAGATTTGATAAATCGACTACAACCCAATTCATCCACCCTTTCATATAACACGGATTTCCAAATGTGGAATTGCAACTCAAGCATAGTAAGATTCTCTCAACTCCATAATTTGACACATTCTCAAAGGTTTCAAAAACCGAAGAACCAATATGGAATTCTCCATACTAATCTCTTTTCAACTCCTAAGGCCACAAAGTAGAACACCGAACAAAACGAGTCCAAACGAAACCTTACAACTCCAAACGAGTCTCCGATACCATAAGATAAGATCATATCTTTAAATCCAAGAACTATAGCCAAATGCTTTTCCACCAAGCCTATACTCACAACACACAATAGGAAGCCATGCACAAGAAGTCGCTTAACCTCAAAAGTATTTCGCACCTCAAGATATCATTTAAAGCTTCTCATTTACACCACTTAGACATATCATAAGTATGGTCTTCAAAACAATACTACACTTTTAAGTCCAAAAGATTACATTATTAATGAGTTAAGAAATCCTAGCCAACTCATTCAACTTACACCATCGAATATCATGAACTATTTACATACAAGTCATGACAAGCATTTATACACTAAAATCATCAAACATATTTTACCATACTTTCCTCAAGGATACCAACTCTCACCACCATAGGGTGAAATTAGATCTATACCATTTTCCTCAAATCACAAATTCATTCTAACAAACACTAATAGTCCACAAAGCCTAAAAATCTTCCAACCAAGTACAATATGCCACAAACAAAAGTGTATGGCATCCACAAAAATGTTACAAGAGGAAGGTAAGGATACCAATGGTAAGATGGAGGAAACTATCAAGAGTAACTTCCAAGAGGCAAACAAGATGGAAGAGAAAGAAGCACCTAGATAAAAGGAAGAGAGCATAATACAATAAGGATGAGAGAATTCATAGATGAGGAAGAAATACACTTTAATTAGACTTGTCAATCTTCAATCTTCGGTAGCGGATACTTCTTCTAGGTAACACAATGATCCACCTCAAAACGGTAGATACAAACAAACATAACATCACTCAACACAATCAACAAACAAGTTAGAACCTAACAAACATCAAGTACACCAAAGACTACCACCTTAGGTCCTTAAGTCTACCCATATCTCATTTATTATTTCAAGGTCAAGTAGTTTAAGTTTAGGGTTCACGTGTGTGCGTCAGGAGCGATAAAGCTCTGATACCAACTGTGACAACCCTCGCGAATGCGGAAATATAAAACATACAAGCATGTGAATTATATAGCGGAAAATACGGTATTTTAAAAACCTTTATACATGCAAGATAAAAAAATACGAGGAGTGTCAAAATATTACAAACTAAATAAAAATACCACAAGAGACGTAGTCTCTCAAAATGTTAACAAAAGACAAAGTAATTAGCAACTAGCTAAACAACGTCTAGAGGTGTTTCATCCAGGAACAACGCCCGCTAGCTCACACCCGAACCCAAAATAGCATAAGCAAAAAGCCATCCATGCAAGCAACCTGTTCATTCATGAAAAACATGAACGCCACAATCAGTGGGGAGTAACTCCGGGTTCTCTCAGCCATATCACATTAAACGTACATATAAGGAAATACAAAAGTAAAATCATGCATATATAGTTATACATTTGGTTACAATAAGAATAGATAGGCAACCGATATATAATGATAAGATCATGTGGAAATCAAATCCGAACCATCATGTTATTCAAAGACTCGGGGAAGACACTCTTAGGCAACCGAATACGCTCACTAGGGCTTGCATCTCACCGTTAGCGGTATAAGATTGATAAGATTGAGACTCGACAGACAAACCAAGTCAAGTCATGCGATGATCACAATAAACCCAACATATTATCATCCATTCACGAACCAAGACATTGACGGTGTCCAATCATGCAATGACCATGAATAATATCATGAAATCACGCATTCAAAGAACGACGACTCAAAGACGACAACTCTCACGGTAAATGAAACGCACTAGCATCGTGTACATGGCAAGTATGATTAAAAGGCATCCACGGGATCATATTTCCCTGAACTCATACGCGATGCTTACATTTCGCCTATGTGCACTAATTTCCTCCGGTAGGATGACGATAATAATACGGTCCTAGTCTAAACCTGGCCAGACTCTCGGAATTACGTGTTCCGATTCAACATGCGATAAACGTTTCGCATCCAAGACTCGGTCAATCATAAACGCCGAGTACCCCAAATTCTGTCGACATTCACGAAAGAGGCGGAAAAGAGCTCAAGCCTCATAACAAGCGGTACGCTACATGCAAATAACACCACCTCGCAAGTACACAACATTTGACGGCCGTGTCGATCAACGCATAGCGTTCAACTCCCAACAACGTCGTCGTATGCCCACTACACATGCAATTAAGCAGTAGGATACCTCTCCGTTCCGACATTCCAGCCTTACGAACGGGAAGGTAGCCAAGGGAATGAGAGTACAAAGCACAAGACAAAATTGTGCTCAAACCGTATCCTTTGTAAAAACCGACTCAAAGTGGAACATAGCAAAAACCGTCACAAAACATGTGATACAAGCGAATGAAATATCATATATTCAACACATTCATATTATAAGTCACTACGTAAAATTATACGTTAAATGAACGATCGGAATTATTATAAATGAAAACCGTAAACAAAAATCACAAGACTTTCCAGCAGGTGCCAGCCGGTCAGGCTGACCGGCTGCCGGTCCACCGCCTCAGGCCAATGCCTCATACAAAAACTAACATCAAATTTCAGTGTGTCCCAGCCGGTCAGGCTGACCGGCTGCCGGTCAACCGGCTGGGACCAAAGGGTCTTTTGAAAAACAAAGGAAGGGAGGGAATGTCTCAGCCGGTGGTCTTACCGGCTGCCGGTCGACCGGCTGAGCCCAACCTCATATTCCAAAATCACGTAAAATGCCAAAATATACAGCAGGTGCCCCAGCCGGTGGTCTGACCGGCTGCCGGTCGACCGGCTGGGGTCTCATGTACTCGAAAATGCTTTGTTTCATCTATGTTCAACATTCATCAATTATCGACTATCATTCTAATTCATCAATACTCATGTGAATACTCAATAAACAACATCCATCAACAATAATACAAGTCATAAGCTTACTAACTATAATCTAAACATGGTTTCTATCCTAGAAATCACATAAAACACGTAAATGATACCGAGTAACCCTTCACCGTTACCTTTTCGCTTCTTTAATCGATTACTAAGCCTTCCTATTAGTCACCACCTACAATTAGGTAATAAAAGATGAATATATTTCACCTTGAGAAAGACGGATAATTTAAAAAGCGAGAAAGACGGTAATTTTATTACCAATACGGATAGAGGAAGGTAAGAGGGGAAGAATGAGACGAACTTACGTGAATTTGAACAAGAAATGAAGGCGTAGCGATGATTCGAAGATCGAAAATCAAGAGGGAGGCAAGGTTTTGATCTTTCTTAAAGAGGAAGAAAGGTGAATTGTGTTTGTGTGAATGAATATTAGGTTAAGGAGTATGAGGGAGTATAAGTAAAGGGTGAGTCGGAAAAGTCAACGAAAGTCAAAGGTGGCTCAAAAGTCAAGAAAAGTCAAAGACGACTCAAAAGTCAAGAAAAGTCAAAGACGACACAAAAGTCACGAAAAGTCAAAGACGACTTAAAAGTCAAGAAAAGTCAAAGACGACTTAAAAGTCAAGAAAATTCAAACTCGCCTTAAGACGGGATTCTCATGGAATCTCGCGGAAATTCCAAATACGAACTCGGAAATTCTAAATTCGACTCGAAACTTTGAATTCTAAATTAAAACTTAAATTTGCTGAAAAGGTTTCGTAAAATATTTCTACTAGAAAAATAGGGTACATTTCCGGGTGTTACACTTGAGGTCACACCTAATGGACGATCCCCAAATCATGTACATTAATTAATTGTATAGTGATACAGATTAATTAATCCCTTAATTTGAACAAGTTTAAAGTGAGAATCATATCTTATTGTAATGTGATTGAATAAGATTCATTTTGGTAATTTAATTGTTACATTACTAAGAATGCATTATGTTTATGAAACATTTAAGATATGTGAAATTGGTCAATTATAATTACAAACTGTTGTAGATTATATTAACCAAATATGAGATGACCCATTTTATTTACATGTAATTATAAAATGTGACTTAAAATGTTAAGTCTAATTTATTTGCTATGAAATTGCATTTAAATTAGTTAAATGTACATTTATAAGCCTAATTACATGTTACATGTCACATTTCACATATGTGACAAATGACAAATTACAAAAATAAAATGGACACCCATTTTATGTTGTTAAAACCGGTTGAATGGAACAAGGGTAGGTTTTTAGGTCATGATTTGTTGTTCTAATTAAGAATTAAAACAACATGATTACTACCTAAACCTAGCCTTAAGTCTATTGCTTTGTCAAGAACAAAAGCAAAAGGCACACCCTTCCCCATGGGGGCTATGACCGGCCAACTAAGGCCATAAGAGGAGTGTTTTTCCTCTTGTGATATTCACTTGATAACATATTCAAAACATATACTTATCTCTCTAAAATTTACTACTCTCACACTAAGAACAACTTGAGAAGTTTTTCTAAGACTTGAAATCTTAAATTTCTAATAAAATTACTCAGGTAGTAATAAGAGTTATTAGAAATTATATAAGGGCTTCTATTATATTACATATAGTAATAATATAGTAGAGTTTTGGGTATTGTCTTGGTGCAACAAAAGGAGAGTTCTTATACTAAGGACTTGGAGATTCATCCCAAATACTTTAAGCTCAAGAACAAGATTAGGAAGGAGTCCTATTTTTGTGCCCAAAATCCTTTAAATCAATGTAAGGAAAAGGTTTCTTCTTATCTTTGTATTTTAATGTTATGCATGCATAAGATCTACTTAGTTTAAGAGTAAACTAAATGTAATATGATATTAGAAATGTCTAATATCGAGTTTAAGAAACTTACAAGCGGTATCAAGAGCCTTGGTTGTTGCATGCATAATCGATTTTTAGTTTTTTCGAGTTATTGTAACTTAAAGAAAACTAGTAATTTGTGTTTTATAAGATAAAATCACAAAGTTATTTTCATGTCAATATATTCTGGTCCTAATATGATTTTAGGTCATTTTGATGATTTATGGAAATTTATAGTGCTCAAATATGATTTTTAGTGTTTTTATTACGTTTTAATGAGTCAAATGATGTTTGAAATGCTAAAAATAGTTAGACATATCGTCTGACCTTGAAATGTTTACACAATATCACACATGCATTTTACTTACTGTATGTAAAATTTCGTGTGAAGTGGAATTATTTCGTATCATTTATGATTTTTATATGATAAAATGGAATAAATAAAGGTCTAATGGTTTGAAATATTTCCACTTTGAATCGGATCATGAAATTTTAGTATGTTGTCACATAAATGTGTTCCTGTTAGACTGGAAATTTTGAGACTAATTTGATTTGTCTAGCATGATTTATTAATTTTTAATGTAAAAATGGCATAAATAATGACTATTTTAGCAAATATAGCTAAAATAAATTTCATGTCAAGAGAAATTTTTCCTGGTTGCATAAATGTCCCACATTTCAGATCTAAAGTTGAAAATTTAATATGATTAATTTTTGCATGCTTTGTGTATTTTATTTGATAAAACCGATAAAGCGAAACCATTTTTCTCAAAATCGATTCAAAGTTTTTAACCATGATTTTTGACATTATGAGTGTCATGGAAATGTTCCAGAATGTTCAAGAATTTAAAATTCAAATTTTAAAATTATTGTAAATAAATTTGAATTTATTTGATTAAAATATGATTTTAAAAGTCTAATTATGAGCAATTAAATAACAAGTTGAATTATAGTCAAAAATTGAGTAATGACTAATTTTTGAGGCCTAAATGAGTTGGGATAATTAACTTGGACTTAAATATGATTTAAGTATTTTTTGGTGATTTTAAAGTGTTATTATCACGCATTTCCATAAAACCGGGTTATATATATTCGATATAAACCGTTAAATAGAGCGATTTGGCATTTAACATGAGCATGTTTTATACATATTGTAATGCTGCATTTTTATTTATGAATGTCATATTTTCAATTTATGAATGTCATATTTTGGTTTATGTAATTTGGAATTATGTAATTTTTCCTTGTATGGCCTTAGTTTTAATCGATATTGCCCGAAATGTAAGGGAATATTGATTCGGTTGTAATTTAATGTGATCTCGAATCACTTTTATTGTATTATTTTATTTTACATATGTATAATAGGAGATTTGTAATTTTATTATATAATTTGTAATTATTTGGAATACCGGAACTTCCCAAAGACGGTGTCATTCGGAAAGGAGCTCCGAGAGAGAGACGGTGACCTTGGGAGGCGAGCTATGAAGTTCAAGGGACCAAAGGATTTGGTTTCCGAATTTGTAATAGAATATGTGATTTTCTATTCTAGGAAAGGCCATACTAGGAGTTTTATTTTTATGCTTGCATTTTATTTAATATGTTTGCATGCATTGCCAAATCGCCATAACATGACATGCATATTTATCGAGTATTCGACCGTGTCAATTAAAATAATCGTTAATTCATCGATTTAGTTCACTTTAACATAATAGATTATAAATTGACATGACCTCTCATAATAAATAATTGAGATCAAGCCTTACCAAATGTAGAACCCATGAATCCCAATTTCGCAAGGAAGTAGGCTCGGCTCACCGGGGTGCTAAACTTGTTACGGTGGGTAAGTGGGGTAATAAACGTTATTATTTCGAAATTTGGATTGAGCTCAACGGAAGTATTAGCGACCGTAGCAGCATGTGTTCCGGGCTTAAGATAAATATTAAAGTAATATTATCGACCGAGAATTCTATTGTAGAATCGATTAAAGAGTTAATCCACCGAATTATGTTAATGAGGGATGAATCGGCTTACCGTGCCCAAGTTGATATGGATTTGGATCTCGGAATCATTTATAATAGTTGGGTAGAGGTCACTATTTATATGTTAAAACTTGTTTAAAATGTTTACAAGTATTTAAAATGATAAATGGTGACATTTCCTTTATGTCTAATTTTTGTAGTCAATATTTTTATTCGCAATGGCAACTCCAAACACCAACGCTCCAACTCTCACAAACGTTTCATGGCTTCGATCCTTTATGGATCGATGCAAGTTAGAAAAGAATGGCGCTAATTTTGCCGATTGGGATGCACAACTCCGCTTGGCCGCGAAAGGTGACGACAAGCTTCGTTACCTTACCTAAGCCTCTCCCGAAACAAGTAATGAAAGGCCAACCGCCGCCGCAAGGCGAGCCTATGAGGCTTACCAAAAGGAAGCTGCCGCGATCAAAAATGTTTTGACCTTCTCTATGGAGGCCGATCTCCAAAGAAGTGCCATAAAGATGAGAACGGCCTATGAGATCTATGCCAAACTTGTGACTATGTTTTCACAAGCTCCAAGAATCATTCAATATGAGACGGCTTCCGCGTTTTTCGACATGAACCTAAAAGAGGGCTAAAAGGTTAGCCCTCATGTACTCAAATTGATTGAACATGTCGAGACTCTTAAATTGCAAGAGGTTGACATTCCCGAACAAGTCGTAATTGACCGTGTACTACACTCCTTGGGAAAAATCAAGGCATATGTGCAGTTTAGGATAAATTACAATATGCAAAATTTGCAAACCTCTCTTCACGAGTTGCACAAAATGCTTGTCCAAGCGGAGAGAGACATGTGGCTAAATGTTAGCACCACCAAGGATGTACTTCACATCAATAACAAAAGCAAGGGGAAGTTCAAAAGGGGTGCAAGCAAGGGAAAGAAGCCCTCCACCTACAAAGGCAAAGGAAAAGCTATTGAGAATAGCTCACCCAAGCCTAAGAAAGGTGCCTCATATGAGGAAAAGTGCCATTATTGTAATGGCGTAGGGCATTGGAAGAGGAATTTCCCCAAGTATCTAGGACATATCAAAGCCGAAAAAATTGTTTCCGTTGGTAAATTTTCATCCCTATCATTTATGTTATGATCTCAACTTTGGTATATAGATACGAGTTGTGATTCTTACCCTTTTTAATTGTAATTAGGGCACCCAAGCAAGGACAAAGGCAAGGACAAGCAAGCATAATGAAGCTATTCAAGGGAAGCTAAGGTAGCCAACCATGGATGAAGACATATGGAAACTTGGACTTATTTTGTGTTGTCTTCTTTATTGGGTTGTATTTTGAGACATTGTTTTAGAAACTCTTTATTTCCTTGTTTGACGATAGAAATTTTTTTAGTTCCTTTATCAACAATTAGTTGTAATTGGATTTAGTGACTTTGTTTTCAACCCAAGTCACTCGTTTATTAAAATTTTTATTCTAAAACTTGTCATTATACTCTACTTGCACTAATAACATAAATTTTATCGACTCAAATTGATCATATTGGTATTATGATGATTGGATCATTATAACAAAAGGCTAAGAATTCGATTCTCACTTTGAAAGATCAATTGTTAAGTCAAATTGGGAGTTCACCTCTTTAGCTTATAGAACTAGTCTATTTAGAAGCTAAGATTCGATGTCTTTATGATAAAGTCTTTAGTAGATCACTTAAGGTCATGTTGTTATGCTTCTACCTCCCTCACGAGTATGAGTTCAAAATTGTTTCTGTCTCATAAGGCTATCTTTTAAGAAAATAGTTGTATTTTTCTAAAGATAGAGTGGGAGAAAATAAGCCACATGTAAAACTAGTTAGGAACTAGTGAGGAAACCAAAAGAAAATGTTCTTAGGTTAGACTCAAGACTAGTGAGGAGACCAAAAGAAAGCGTTCTTAGGTGAATCCTTCGACTAGTGACGAGACCAAATGAAAATGTTCTTGATATAATAAGATTATGATCTATGAAATGGAAGTACCTGGAAATTTTTATCTTTGAATTTTCTAACATAAGAGACTTATGAAAATAAATGGAATATATGCAAAGGAATGATGTATTTGGAGTTGTCCAAAATCATTCTATAAACATAAAGATGTTTTAATTGAAGGTGTCCAATTATGGTTGCATGAATAGACATGGAAATGTATGTTCCATGTCTGCAAAAGCTAAGTTAATGCGTAACTATGCTTAGATCCATATCATCAGTAAAATACCTTATAGTTGGTGTGTACAAGATACACAACAAAGCCACATGTCCAAATAGGGATTTTGAATAGGATGTGTACATGACACAAGCCTAAGGTATCTACCTAGAGGTTATGATGATCTTTTCTATTATGATATATAAGAAGTTTTTCACTCGAATTTTTGAAATATCATGTATAGACATGAAGTTCAGTGGGAGTAAAAGTGATGTATATGAAAGTCCTAGACCTTTAATTAGACTCCTCTAATTAGTTCATTAAATTACATTAAGTTAATGATTTAGGATCTAGTTATCATGCATGCAAATATAAAAGCATAAAAGAAAAGATAAGACCAAAACATCCTTATATTGGGATTTTTCGGTTCAATATGGGCACAATAAGAACTCCTTCTTATTGTTCTTGAGCATGAAATTAAGTGGATGATCCTCCAAAATAACCTCCAAAGTAGAAGGTCTCCTTCTTGTTGCACCCATGATTAAACCCAAATAATCTTACCTTATTATTAACTAGATAATAAGTAAGATAAATACTACTAATATTATTGTATTACTACACTAGTAATATGTAGAGAATATTAGTATATATGAGAGTTTAGAGAGAAGTTGAGTATTTTAGAGAGATATGTCAAAACAAGTGAAAAACAAGAAGTAAGTAATGAACAACCAAAGTGCTCTATTTAAGTCACTTTGGCCGGTCATCAACTCACCAAAAGAGGTGATTTTCTTCCTTATTTTATTCACATGCAAAGTGGTAGAGTGTAGTGTTAGTATGTAATGATTTTAGGTTACTATTCATGTCATAATCACATGTTGCTTGTGAGTATGAATAAGAGCAACCATCATCACCAACCACTACATGTAAACCGGCCATGTGAGGCCTATTTTGATCCATTTTGATTTTTGATATTTGTCCCACAAATACTTATTAATCATATGCTTAATTATCTTGTATAATTAAGTGTTAATTTGATCATATAACAATTATATGATACAAATAAATGAATAATATGTACTTAATATTTTAAGTAATATTTTACCATTATATCAATATATAATGGGTCCCACAATGCTTAGTTAATTTATTTTACAACTCCTTGTAAATATAATTAACTAATTACCTCTATCTCAAAACCTCAACTAATTTAGTAATTTAACGATTAATTACTAAGTTAAATCTTATTTAATCGTATTAAAATAAGATATAAATTTATTAGTCAATTATCGCATAATTGAAAAATAAGTTTAATCGAATTTGAGTTCTTAACTCAATTTCTAACAATTAACTCTCGTACATATCGAATATATGTAATGTACTAATTAACTGTATCATATACAAATAATTAGTTACTATTTGGATTTCATCCTTTAGGTGTGACCGAAAGGGATCAGTTGATCACCGCCGTCATACGACAATAACGTCAAATTCTAGTCAGCCGAGCGTTACCGATTTACGTTAATCAACTGACGTGGAGTATCAAAATATACTAATCATGCCACTTATATTCCAAATGAGATTTATTATATAAATGCACTATTGTGGAGGACACTTACTCCAACAATCTCCCACTTGTCCGATACATGTTGTGCATGTAGCAACACTATTGCGGAGGACTCCTCCTCCTACAATTTCTCCCACTTGTCTCGACAAGTTGTGTGCTCCCGATTCTCTTGTCTCTTTTGCGTCACATCCTCCCACTCATTGCAAGGTGTCTTACAGGTCGCACTTGCAATTGAAATTATAAATAGAGTGGTTTTCTCGATCTGGGAGAGTAACTGTCTGACCGGAAAATCTACCAGAGATCTCTTCCGAGCGTGGCCACGCATTTCCAATTACTACTCCTCGAGTGGCCCGAAGATGTTAATACCCAACGTGGGTGGACAATTCTTGTTGACCCATCTTACACTGTATGATGCAGATCACCATGACCCAGAAGATGTTCTATCGGCCTCCCTTCACGGCACGACCTAGGACCAAACCAAAGTCATCGGAACTACAACCGACTCAGGTAAATGGTGCCCAGTCTAAAAATCGACTCAATGGAATAAAATAGAAATCCCCTGCCAACGACCAGGGCCTTCAAACAATTTTGATAAGTGAC